>JAILXH010205284.1:39022-54029 GCA_023558415.1 Piaractus mesopotamicus
AGTTTGAATTTTTCAGATTAAGGTACTCCAGCTTTCTGTAGAATTTAAGTTGTGTTAACTTAATACTTTCATTAAGATGTGCAAAAGGTTTTACAGTGTAAGAAATAAATGTTTATTTGCTTAGAAAAATATTATTTTTACAATGAATACAATTAATATCAATTTAATTAGTACTGATTTTATGTATATCAACGTCCAGCCCAGTATTATTAGTAGTTAGCATCTAATACCTGTTTTGGCTAATCAGTGGCTCATTATGTTAAATCAGGTGTGCTGCTGATGGAATTTAATAAATTTATGTGATGGATGTACATACACATATATACATACAAATACAGCCATCACACGGATGTATAAATACATCTTTGTTTTTCTACTAATTTTTCTAATCCTGTCTATGCATGTTCCTTATTTGACCCTTCAGATGATCTGTAGGTCAAGCCTGAAGCCCAGCTGCTTACATGCTGTTGCTCTGTCACTGTAGTCCTAGCGCTGATGTGGCAATATCACTTACGTTAGCACTACACTACACCTTTAGTAGACTACACTGTTCACTGCTTTTAAAATGAAAAAGAAAATCTTTATTTTGCATCAAATTTGAGAAAATAAGACACATTAGGTAACTATGAAATAATGCATATAATATTACAATGTGTAAAATAAAAGACAGACCAAAACAGTATGTTTAAGCCTTGATTAAAAATTGTTCCACAGTATGGAGCACATGCATATGTTATTATACTATATGGGCAACTGAACACCTGTGCGACCAGTGAGTGCACTTTAAAGAAACAAAATCCACTCATTAGATGGTGTGTCTGGAAACCTGCACCTTGTGACTTTAATAAACAATAACTATTTCATTTAAACAGTAGCAGGCTAAACCATGTTCAAGGATGCTCAACTCACTGTGAGGTCTTGTTGCCTGAGATGACAGTTGCTATGGCGCGCTTGCTGTCCCAGCATCTTGGGGCTCCATGTCGGAGCCTCATGGCAGTGACAGAAAACATGCCCAGCTCCTGTGGAAAAGACAAGGAGAAGGTGTCGGTTAGGTTATGGCACAAACATGGGAGAAAAGTATTCATTAAACCTCAGAAACCTAGCATTATTATTAAAATTCTGCCATCCAGTGGATGATTACACATTAATTCCTTAGTTAGTTATGTAATGAACTGCATCTACACATCTGACTTTCATCTGTTTGTGCTCATGTCAAAGTAACCAAAATGTAAAAAGCTTTTTCATCAAATTTAAATTATAATAAAATCTCTCCTGTTCAACTTACATACACAAATTTGGTATTAATTTAATATTGGATCCACATATTCACAAGGATTTCTATTATTTCAATGATCTATTAAATAATAAATAGAAATTACAACATGCGTTTTGTTTTTTTTTGCCGACTCCTATGAGTTCATTTCTATAAAGGCAAAGAGGCAGAGGCAGCCTTTTTAGGAAAAAAGAAAATAAAAGAAGCTTAGAGCACAAATCTTGAAATGCAATGTTGCAGAAAAGGACTCTCTCATTCCCTCTAAGCACCTTCACACACAGATCTCCCTCAGCGTTCTGCAGTGGAATAGCTGAAATACAGCTGACTGCTGAGTGAGGAGAGCCAGCAAAGCCACTCTTTCTGCTCTACACAACTGTCTCCTCCTCCTGTGTCAGAGAAGACTGCCAGCCCACTGACCAGTGTCTTATCTCGGGCTTTTTCCGCAGCATACCAGCTTGCTCCGGACAGCCTGGGAAAGCAGTAAATAAAAGACTTCTGTTCAGGCCCAGGCAGCTCACACGCCCTCGTGGTTGGGGCAGAAAAAGGGTGAAAAAAAGCTCTGCAGAGAGACTGCCACCGCTGGAGTGGGGGAAGTGGGCCGTTCCAGCGCCTGGCTCACTCTCAGCCAATCACAGAACTCTTCAGCTATGCGGGTGGAATTCCTTGATCTTTGGAGTGCTCTTTATTCCTTTATCTCCCCATTCCTTTCCATGAGCTGTTCCTCTCTTCCAGAAATGTCTACGTGCAAAGGGTGGGGCAGAAGAGCTGGGAGGGACTTGGCTCAACCGTGTTCCAGTGGAACGAGCAGGCTCGCACTACAGGGTCGCCCATGTGAACCTTGGTGAAAAGTCCCACCCTCTCTGCTCCCTCAGCCAACAAATGAAAGCTGACCTCCCGCAAATCCTTGGCTGCTGTCCAAACACTGGGGGAGTTTCTCTTTTCCTAGACTATTGCTGAAACTACCGCTGGAGGTAATGAGCTAACGGACTACATTTCGTATAAAAGTCAGAGAATGATCCAGCTATCATTTAGTGTTGCTCTGAAAAGTATTAACACATTCTTTATAATCAGCTTTGTACACAGATCTACCTGCACTAATTGAATTGTTTCAGGAATGTTTAGTGTCTGAAGTTTGCTTGTTTAGGTTTGTACTTGAGGGTATGAAGCTAATGGTGTTAAAATGTAATGCAAGTCTTTATCAGCCAAAATCTTTGGGATATAAACTTCTATTAAACGAGCCTTATATCACCACTACAAGACTAAAGAAGAAAACGTCCAGCACTAAACAAGTCTTGGTCGATTCACTACATTTGGAGTGTAAGAAATTGTGCAAATTCGATTTCTTGCTTTAAAACAGTTGATCATCTGTTTATTTCTTGGGAGAACTGGACAGCTGCATGTAATTGCTTTTCTTCCAACTGTTATTTGAACACACATCAGAATATGTGTAGTGTGTTGTACCAAAATCCCAAAGCTGTTTAATTCTTTTGAATACACTAGCTGCTTTGAAAATCAAATATGTTCTGTGAGGTTGAAATAAGACATGATGTTTGACAAACCTTTGCAGAAGGCAAATAGCCAGAGCTTGCTAATCCTCACCGCATGAGCTGGGAAGTTTTTGGCCTCTTGCGGCTTCTAGTGGTATAAAGCTGCATTATTCTGAAATGCTTTCTTCTGTACTGCTTTTATTTAAAAATCAGCAAGGTGAGAAAAGTATAAAAAAATACACTTATGTGAAAGTTTGGGCAGTGTCAAAATCTTACCAATTAAAAGTAAAAATATACTTAAAAAAGTGACGATTATAAAAAATTAATTCAAATTTTGGTAAAATTTCACTTGAACCTTACTGAATAACACAAACATAATTGTTATGTTATAAATCACTGCAGATGTCATATGCTGTTATGAGTTTTCATGACAGAGTATGTTCAGTGTAATAACAGAGTCATGTTACCATTAACGATAATTGTCATGACTGATACTGTAATATTTGCTGTTATGACAGCTTACCTTACATGCTAATTTCTGCTGTGAGACAGTGCTCATAAGACTACATGGCACCTTCATACATACACATTTATAAAGGCTTAGTCCAAAATCTGTCATAAAGGTTGCTTTTGTAAACTTTGTCAAGTTTACATATAACACCTATGTTAGGTGACAACAATAACACCTGAATTTCAGTTTAGTGTATATCACAGTGATATGATTATGTTTACATAGCTAAATCATGTAACTTGCTTTACCTAAGGGCAATTAATAATTAACAGTAATGGTAACATAACACTTATATTACTGGACACAACAACTCATGTCGTCAATGTTATGTAGCAAAGTTCAAGCTTCACCCAAAGTTTTTTTTTTTTTTTCGTAGTGTGCAGTGCAGTGCTGAGTGCGCGGTGGCTAATCAGCGGTACCAGTCCTTGCACAAAGGCAAACTGCCATTATTGTGAGCATTATTACACATTTTACACTGATATTTCTTAAATTGGATGTTTTAATAAAAAACAATACATTCAAATGCATGGAAGCTCATCTGACTGGCAAGATATAAATATAAAAATCTCCTGACCCTTCAAATTTGTAACAAGTACTTTGAAAGTGTTGATGAAAATGTAAAGTACACATCTTCCTAAGTACAGTAACTAAGTCCAAGTATTTTCACCTCTGAAAATAATCACTATACTGATACTGAAGCAAAACATTACAGTAAATTTCTGCTGGCTTCAAGACAGTGCAACTCCACATCGGTGTTTGATGGTGTTAGCAAACTCAAACTAAGAACTTATACACCCAAACTAGGTACTTATAATATGACTTATCACGGCAGTTCTGCTCAAACAGAGACTGCAAAAATCTAAGTCTGATTACGTTTGAAAAGATTATTTGAAATTTGATCACTGAATAATAACTTTATGAATGCATACACCTCTCATTTGAGGCTATTTAAGCATGTGCACTTTACATTTGCAGTCAATTAGCCATGCTATACAATACATGTATCATGTTGTTCTAGTCATATGTAATCAGATGTGTTTTGGGGGCCTATTTAATACTGAAGACATGTTTTACTGAATCCACAAGGTGGCGATATAAATCTACAAATGCCCTCTGTGCAAGTCTTCAGATTGACTCAAAGTTTGGCAGAGGGGTGTTAAAGAGTCCATATCCTATTTTTTTCTTGTACTTAATTATTCCCACCAAAGTTCATTTAAGATGTCCACGTGGGTTTATGTACCATCAGCAGTCGTAAATAATTGTTCATGACCTTTTTTCTCTTCTTATTCCTTAGAATTAAACAGGCTGTTTTTGTTTCTGTGCCTTAAAGACTGGTATATGTAAACAAGCTCTGTTCTGATTGGATGCTCTGTATTGTGCCTCAGTCAAACACCATTCCAGACTGAAGCACGCTTTATAAGCCCAACGTGAATGTGCAGAGCTAAACTATTCAAGTGGAGCTTTGCAAATGTTGCTTTTTGTGACATCACAAGCATAATGAATTCAAAATGTGCTGTTTTTGCAGCTTAGTTTCCATATATAGACTGCATAGACTGAGGAGTATGTCCTGAAACAATGTTTACATATTATATTAAACTCCTTTATTTTAGAAAGTGCAAAAAAAAAAAGTTTTTTCATGATACTGGTCTTTTAGGACTTGTCAGTTGTGTGCTATGGCATAATTAGTCTAATAAATGTCAAAGACTAAAGTTAAACACACAATTTAACTCCCAAGAGCAGCTTTATATTCTAAGTTTCTTAACAATTATCTGCTAAAGCTGCTAAATACTCTAAACGTAGATTAATGCTCGCTACATTTTACATTAACAGTGTCCAAACAGCACATTCACGTAACAAAAACAGATGTAGCTCTGACTGATAACAGAGATCCGACAGAGATCACTTACGAGCCATTTTGTCACAGGATTATAGCTCCAATAAGAAGAGCGGTGTACCTGGCTAGGTGCCATCCCTCAGCATTACCACTCTCGGCCCAGGCCATGAGGACTCTGCAGAACACCATTAGAGCCCTGTAAGCATTAAAAGCATTAGGATTATTTCCTGCTCAATGGACATTAGCGGGTAATTGCTCTGGTCTGACTGATCTTGTTAGCCAAATGATATAAGCCTGACTTCCTCCTGGTGCCGAGGAGAAAACATTTGTAGAGGTGGACAAATGGAGTTCAATGACGCATCATTTGCACACATTGGAGAAACCAGCGCTCTTACATCATACCCAGAGAAATACAAGGGACAGGACCGGGACCCAATAACAGTTGTGTGATCGCAACCAGAATGCACTCAGGACATCAGCACTAAAATCTTGAATTTTACAGACAGAAAAACACAATATTAAAGCCAAAATAATTTCTAATCCTACATGTCTACTCTGCATAGCACAGCTGGGTCAATCATTTTTAAAAGTTAACTTCATAGCCTGTAAGAAAGCATTTGGTAAAAACAGAAAATGTACTGGCAGAAAGTTACCAGTAAATTGTCCATAAAGTCCATTATTTCAACTATTTTAATAAAATATTTTGTTAAATATCAATATATATTCATCGCACACAGAGGACAATTCCCTCACTCCATAAATGTAGTTTTATGTGTGGAAATTCTATGTATTTTCTTAAATGCAACACAGAACATTCTGTTTATGTGAATTTACACCGACCAGACACTTCATTAAAACCATCTGTGGTGGTCTTGACCATTGAAGAGACAGGGGGAAAAGGGGGCTAACAAAGCACCCAGAGAAACACATGGACTACAGTCTGTGATTGTAGAACTATAAAGTGCATCTATATTTAAATAGAGCTGATAAAATGGACGATGGGTGTAGAAACGAGGGGGCGGTTCTATTAAAGTGGCTGGTCTCCGTAAATTCTGCACTCATCACAAACATTTCTTACCAATAGAAATGGAATTTATTTACTTACTCAAGGAAAAACTGATTACTGGAGGTCCAATCTCCACTTCTCTGTAGACCCTTTCCACACTTATGTTTTCAACACAGCAGAAGTCGTCATAGTAGGGAAAAAGTAACAGATGCTGCCCCCAAGTCCTCCTCGGAAGTTCCGACTTACGACTTCGGAGGTCATAAGTACGACTTGATTTGTGTTCAAGTGGTTTTGGTCAGAAATAAGACAGATACACTGGAAATAATGTTTTTGGTTTACTTTTATCTTTGTGTGGTTAAACAGAGTCTGTGTATTTTGCATTACTGCAACAACGTGAAGAGCAGAGGAGACTTATGAGAAGAGTAATATTTTAAAGCAGTTATATGTATCACACAGAGCCCTGCTGGTGACGCCCCGAATAAACAAAAATATCACACCTTATTAAGCTGTGGTCAAGGCTTAATTATCTCTTTGTCATGCCTCACTAACTCATGGCCACGACTTAATTACCTCGTCTTACTAAGTCGTGGCCACGCATTACTTTTATTTATATGGTAAGTCACCAGCAGGGCTCCGTAGTATCACAAAACGTGCTTATATCTGTATTTTCATGTGTGGGTGGTTTCAGCCTGTAGTGTTAATGTTGTGGCTGATGAATAACTGAAATACAGTTTATCAGCAGCTATCATTGCTTTTTTGTTGACACGCCCCCAACTGGGAAACTCAGGGCTCACTGAAAAATCCGAGTTTCCCACCAGTAAATACGACATTGGTGGCGTTCCTGTGCTTTAATCTAGTAATTCCGATGTTTCCAACAGAACTCGAAGGCAGCAATAGTAGTTGTTCGTTTGGTGGAGTAAGTTTTCAGAGATGAACAAGCTTGACAAGGGCTACAGACTTTTCTTTGAGAATAACCTGCTTGACTATGACCATGAAGTTAAGGATCTCATGACAAGTTACCCAACGAAGTTAGCTAATGTTAGCGTAGTTGCTGCTTAAGGTGGAACGGAAATTTGCTGGCACCAGTACGTGACTGCTGCACCGTTTAAGGTGGGACGGAAAATACGAAAAATGGCGGACTGGTGCTAACGCTAACGTTTACTGTGAAAAAGCGTCAAAACATACCAAACAACGCAAACGCCGCACAGAATCATGTGGCCGCACAGTTCACTGGATAATCTACCTGGATAAGACAGATTTTAACTTTATTTATAGATAATGTAGCTAATTCTCTCTCCTGACCTCAAAAAGCTCTTTACTTTCTTTAAATCCCTACCACTCGCCATCCAGCGCTGAAGCAGCGTCAGCAGTCTACTGTTAATGTAGACCTTGTCAGTCAGGTTTGCTCGTCACTGAAAATGTAAACTGCTCTACGAAACGAACGTCTGGAAAATTATGAAGCTATAGTTGCTAATAGGCACATAAAAATGCGTGAGTCATCGTCATTCTCTTCATCGTCACCGGTAAACGCCGCCGCCGCCGCCGCTGCTATGTTCTCCCTACTGTGTTCCGCTGCATTGAGGGTGCAACTGTGAAAAGGTCTGTTTACAAAAGGCGCCAAAATAAGGTAACTAAACTCAGAGAACTTTGTCTTCCGGGTTTTCCAAACGCTGGAGGGAAACCAAAATGAAGGGTCAAGATGGAGCATTTGAGTAAACTTATAGTTTATAAATGGTTAAACATTTTGAATATAAAATAATACATTTATTTAATTTCCTGAACACAGAACAGCATAAAACATTTGAACACTGCTGTTATATCTTTTAGCTCTTTTGAAAAAAATGAAACATACTAGTAAGATTTCTTTGCTTTTTTAGTGAAATACATCCTGCTGCTTACTAAAATTAAAGGAAAGTTCTGGACAAATGATCAGAAACTGTTTTAACTGTTCATTTTTAGCCATTTAACTCTATTCGCCCCATTCATTGAGGACTCACTCGCGGGTCATGTAGTCATGCTTTATTGTTATGGGGGAAATAGGAAGAGGCCAGGCTCCTCATAAACCAGCTCTGACTAAAGTTAGATAGCTAGCCAGCTAAGATGCACCTCAATTCCTCTCATGTCAGGTTTACTATTTCTGAGAAATTGTTGCTCACACTGGCACACAATAAATCAGTTATCAAATTAACACAAGGACATCGCTATAAAAGTGAAAACATAGTGAAGAAGAAAGAAAAGCCAGAGTAGAATACTAGCCTACATGATGCTAGTTTGTTGGCTAATTTTATATGTGTTATAATGTTATTCATACTATAGTGACCCCACTGCAACAGTTAAACTACCCAGCATAAAATTACAGTGGAAATGGAAAAATACATTTAAAATTGTGGAAGACTAACCCATAGTTTATTTATTTATTTTTGTTTATTTGTGGTATTATCCCACAACACAGAAGGATAAGCGGTTTAGAAAATGTGTGTGTGTGTGTGTGTGTGTGTGTGTGTATTATTATGTGTAGTAGTGACATTGAGTACCTTGGCTTATAGTTGACCTTGAGATCATGTGATGGACACGCCAACACGAGCTCTCTCACGCCCTGCTCTTCAAAACCCCCTCCCAACTCACTGTTGTCTCGGTATGAGGTAAGAAATTATTCTCTAATATATAACATAATTTAAAAAGTTCAGTGTTTGCATTATAAGCATTGTTTAAAAAAACAAATATTCCTTCTAAAGCGCGATTGATTTACACTCATGGCTTTTCATATTAGATATGCTAAATAGCAAAAATGAACTATTTAAGTCATTTTTTGACCTGAGAAATGTGACTGTCTGTTTTTGAAACAACAGAGAACGAGAAATCTTACTTCTATGCTTTTTGCAGAACAGAACACCCAGCTGTGACTAATTTTGTACTATTGAAAAGTTCATTTTGCAAACGTACGAAAGTGATTAAGAAAATCACATTAGATTAGGACCTCGATTCAGCAAAGTTAATGTTGATGCTTTAAAGTTGAATTAAAGTGGATTCAGTGACTATTTGCTGTCTGGGCTATTAAAATGATCAAAAGTACAAGCACAATTCAGGTTGCTAATAAAGTTTGTAGCTAAACAAGACCTGGTCATTTTAATGGATAACAGTATGCTGTAGCAGAGTTATTCAACTTCAGAGCAGGAGTCCTATTTCCAGTCCTGCAGGCTTGTTACATTTTAAATTAACTTTAAAGCATCAACATTAACTTTGCTGAATTGAGGTCCTAATCTGAGGTTGATTCTTAATCACTTTTGTACCCTGAGTTACTATTGAAACGACATTGAAAGTTTAACAAAAATTCAACATAACACCAAAGGTTCTTCAGTCTTTTTGTAACTCTTAGAAAATCCTATTGCTAAAATCTGCTTTATCCATAGCAAGTATCATTTTCTAAAAAGCCAGGTGATACAACAAAACTCTCCCTTAGTTCGTTTATTCAGATTTATTGAATAACAAGATAATAAGAAAATGTTCTATTTCCAGTCCTCGAGGCTTCTTACATCTTAGCATGTTACATGTTAGCTACATTAGCCTCATAGCCCGAGTGCAAAAGAAAAGAAGTTAACCTCAGACACTAAACATGTCTGTGCTGATTGACTCCATTCGAGACAAGAACATGCCACTTTAAACATGCCACGCTGTTATCTTTATCAAGGGAAGTTACATCAAGTACTAAAAGCAGTCTTACTAAAGTGAACTAAAATTACTTCATTTATGTTTTTGATAAATATACTTGTTTTGAACCTCTTTTTATTTCAGAATTATTACATTAGATTAAAACCATGTATCATCTCATACTGTAGTTGAGCGTGTGCTGTTTAGTTTATCAATATTAATGGCCCTCACTATGTAAGTCTGCATAGCAGTTTCACTGTCCTCCTTAGAAAAGCTTCACTTTTCTGATGCAAGCTCGCTGAAATATGTTCTCTAGGCTGATACCTTTACCAGAGCTCAACGCGTGACTTCAGAAGAGCTTCCTGAGCTACAGTGGTGATGAGTATTGTCATGGTTTCTAGTGCGCTCTCATTAGGTGACACTTTTCCTGCCCATACAGTTCCTCTGACCCTTCAGGCACTCTTGTGGGGGAGAGCACATCTCTTTGTATCTGAGAGTGATCACAAAGGAGTGGCACATGACTGCAGTGCTAATCAATGTGTTGGTGTAGGTGGTGAATGCATCAGATTACTTATATAGCAAATTAGCTTCTAGGAGGACAGTGATTAGATCCCAGAAGATGTCATGCAGTAAATGAACGAGGTGGGTGTGCTAAAGCATGGAGAATAATGAGAATCACTCATATGCATAGTTCATGAACTATATTTTCATATAGTTTTTCTGCCTGTGTCACATGTCTCTTATCTTTCTTGTCTTAGAGTATAAATTGCTTCTAGGTGTAAATGATGTAGATGGTAATATAAATAGTAAAGCCAGTATTGTGTTCTTCTACATACATTATGATTTGAGTATATCTCATATTTATCATTTAGAGCAGAGTGAACTGTTGGCCTGGGAAGCCAGTGTCCAGCACACTTTGATGATTTCCCTGCTCTTAACTCAACTACTAAACCTGGCAATTAGCTGCTGAGTTGAATCAGAAGTGGTTAAGTAGGAAAAGCACCAATCTGTGTTGGACTCTGGCTCTCCAGGACAGGGGTTCACCATCCTTGGTTTAGAGAATAATAAGAGTGTAACAATTTTAATACAGTTTTGAAATATCACAACTTTCTGTATTTAAAAAAAAATTGGAAACAGTGTATAGGAGTGTACACACTGTATCATCAATATGCATCGGTATATATGTAAAACTGTATCATCTGTATCGTCAATATGCCTTCACTCTCTTTGGAGGGTTCTCTTTTGTCAACTCTTTTGTTGAAATCACAGTCAATAAATCCCTGAAGTTGTGCCATACTTTTCTAATCATCATGCCCATATTAGGAGCTCCAGGTCCAAGTGGTTTTTCTTTATATATACAATGAATTTTGTTTCTGACAATTATTAGTAAACTAAAATATTCCAAAACTGAATAGTTTTGCACTGTTTACATTTTCCCCCAAATGTCACTGGATCCCCAGAATGACAAGATTTAAAGAGTTAAGGAGTCCAAATACAAATGTTGGTACATACAAGCCAACACTGGTATCCACTAACATCATAAGACTGGCAGCCTCAACAGAATACCCCACACGAAGCAGCAGCCTTCGTCATGTGTGTTGCTTAAGATGCTTTAGCTGTAGTAGATGACTAGCCGTTTGGTTATATAATAGTGTTGAAGTACAGTAGTAGCCTTAATTTCATGCAGAATCTGTCCAATAATGTTTGATGTCATTACATTTACATTTACATCATTTAGCAGACGCTCTTATCCAGAGCGACTTACAAAAAGTGCTTTGTCTATCCAGAGAACGTATCTTCGCTAGTTACCCATAGGTTAGAGAGAAAGCCAGTCCTGAGCTCAGATACTGCTAGAATCAGAAAGTCAATGACACCTAGAGAAAAAGGAACAGAGTACAACACAGAGCAGTACAATACAATACAATACAATACATAAGTGCTAAATACAATACAATACAATACAATACAATTAATACTTAATTCAGTCATGACATGACATGACAGCTTATGTCCCATTCTAATTTTTGTTGTGTACTCTAGTTAGCTGTTATGACATGAAACACTATGACATATATTTTGATAGTTAACAGTTATGGTAACATGAAGCTGTCATACTACTGAACACAATCTGTCATGACAACATGACATGTTTATGGCATAGTTATGTCAGTTAGCTGGACTAGCAGTAAAGTGTTATCACAATATCCTTATCTAGACTCTTAATGTAGTTATGTTATAACTGAAGTTTGAGGGGAGGAACATGACTGAAACCCATCCTTCTTCCTATCTAACACCCTATGAAATCACATTCTCACCTTTAGTTGCCATGTTGCAATCTGCAATTTCCCTTCGGGATCAATAAAGTTATATCTATCTATCTATCTATCTATGACGAAGGGCTCACAGTCCCCACCGCCACCACATCTTCTCCCAGTTTCTCAGTCCTGCGTCAGCTATGAGGCGGGATCTGTCCTTCTAGCTACAGGCAGAAGCCTCCCAGAACTCCAGCCCAAGTTCTCAGAGTTCTCCCCCCTTCCTCAATCAGTCTTCGCTTATACTACCACCACATGTTGAAGGCCTGGTCTGAACTCACAAACTGGACTTCATAATTCAGAGGACCCAGTGCCATTCGGAGGAAAATGTTTGTAGTACAAATCATTTGGGTTTGGAAGATTTTAGTCTACCATAGACCACGATAGGGTTGGTTTTCGAGAACGCTGTGCATTTCTCCTATAGAGAAAAATGCTCAGACACAGAGTTCTTTATTCAGGCATTATGTTGACTACAAAATGACAAATGACTTCAGAGATCTATGATCAAAACTAGGTTTCTGGGGGCATCCTATTGGAGTAATGTGGGTGGGGAGAAGGCGGGCTTTTGCTTTGCCAACACCCATGCTCAAATGAGAGCTGTTTTCTGAATTCTAGGGGCTGTGATTTTGGGGGCCTATTTTGCTCATAGGTTAGTGTGACAGGACAAGTTGGAATACATTGGCATTGCAAGTTATTTAAGAACTTTTATTTATCTGAACGAAACCAAACTGTGTAATACATACAGAGTTCTGTTGAATCGAGACATAGAACTACTAAGTGTGCATTGTTAGGCTTCTGTGTTGGCAAACTGAAGACAAGGTGACTACAAATTAAGATTATGTGATGACTTTTACAAAGGTGATGCAAAATATTCTCAACTCTGACACACTGACAGAATGTTCTTTCTCTCTTTCTCTTTCCTTTTGTCTCTCATAAACATAGACCTATACATAAAGTATACATAAAGTCTGCTTTCAAATATTCTCTTTTGCCTTTACTCTAGAGATAAGGTCTAACAATCACAGTGTGCTCTGCTTCCACATTTCTCCTGCATTATAATACACCAAGGATGTTGTGCTGGACAATCAAAATCCTTCATCCTCGAACCCAGCCGTGTGAAAGCAAATCGTCCCTGCAATTGCTGCTGCGGCAGTGAAGGGGACATCCGTCCCAAAGCAAATTTCCCCAGCCCCTCTGTCCCACTTATGTCAAGAGTCAGCACTTGCTAAGAGGGTTCTAATAAAACCAGGCTAGGAGGACACAGTCTAATAAATCACTATCAGAGGATTGTAAAGAGAAAGGCTGAGGCATGGTGATTTACGCTTGTGGCTCTATAGTCCTCACTGGCCAGGGCACACTGGTGCCAAAGCAGCTGCAAAGGTAGGGTGGCACATCTCTATGTAGGTCGCTGAGTTTTGAAAAGAGAAGTAGGCCCTAACTGCCAGAGAAGGGGCTTTTCTAATGTTGCCAACCTCGAGACAGGTCAAGGTGTTTACCGACTGGACATACAGATAAACCTGCACAGTCTATTCTAACTTGAAAAGCTGGCAGATGTGGCACAAAGCTAGGTAAATATGGAGCCAAGCAGATGCAACTAATTGGTCATATCTGTTACAAGGACTTGTTGACAAAAAAATACATATTTACATTAAATGACATGTACATAGAAAGACTAAATAAACTGTGGTCAGTTCTCCTAAATGTTTTCAGAATCTTGCCATCATTTGCAAGAAGTGTGACATTTTTATTGTGCACTAGGGGGTGCTAAAATACACAGATAAACTTGGTGATGCCAGTGGTATGACCCTGACCCATACCACTAATCAAAAGTGATCAGTAGTCACAGTGGCCACCACAAACATTACAATTATACACATTTAATGTTTGGCCTATAATTTTTATTTATTTATTTATTCAGTAATTAATTCTGAAATAATCACTCTATGATGGCTGTTAAGTAAAAATGGAATTCCAGTCCACATGAAGAAGTTTGTTGTCCTTTTTCTTTCAGTGCATCTTATGTAAGTGGGTTGTCCTTTGTCATATCTCCTCAAAATATCTCCTGAAAAATTAATAACATTTATTTAATGGAATTTGACCTCTGAACTTTGTATACATTTAGAACCATAACAGCTGCCCAAAATCTTTTAGTGGACTGTCTTATCTGCGTAAATTTAGCTGAAGTTTACACCACTGGTTTGTATAAACCTTGTATTTATGGCAATCTCATTTAAAAAAAAAAAAAAAAAAAAAAGGCATGTAATCTAGAAAGCCTTCAAGGCTAATAGTGTTTCACAGCATGCAATCATGTACTTCAGGCATGGTCCCAATTTCCGGTCCACACAATGAAGACTGTTATTTTTCACCCTTACTTTAAGAGCTTGGCCTGACAGATAAGGCTGATCAAATGTGGCTCTCAAGTGCTGGCCTGAGCTTGTGCGAATAAACCACACTTTTAAACCAATCACGGCCCCCTTGCTGTTTTTAATGAGAGCCTCAATTCATGCGGAGCGGCCTAAAACCCCAGAATGCGTTCAGAGCTTTTTTTCTTACACACTCATCTGTCCTTCTCTTCTTTTGCCATAATACAAGTCTTCTTTTCTTTCTTAATGGCACCCTCCGCTGAGTTATCCCTTGATGCAACAGCCTATTTGAAACATGGGTGGTAGGATGGGGGGTGGTCAAATGCCATTAGCAGGCACAATTAATCAAACTGTGGATTGGACAGAAATGGCTCTCTGCTCAGATTATACTGAAATGAGGCTAGAAAGATAAGAGCTGATCATTATCAGGATCTATTTCTTAGATGCTGTAATGCTTATGAGAACAGCACCTGAAGAAAAAGAATGACTCAGCCTTCGAGGGAGGTCTAGCAAAAAGGGGGCTTATCAGGGGTCTTTAGTAAACACTATGGTTATATAGAGCCTTGGCAACTC
>JAILXH010205284.1:54456-68940 GCA_023558415.1 Piaractus mesopotamicus
CTTCTTCTTCTTCTTCTTATTATTATTATTATTATTTTGTGTAATCTTTGTATTTGAGAATCTGTTGTGTACACAGTGCTGTGCAAAAGTCAGAGACCATTTAATTAATTTAATTACTTTCCAGTCAAAACAGCCATTAAGTACAAGTTATTCATTTTTCTGAATCAGATAGAAGCATCTGTTTGTCAGGAGGGTTACTTTTGGTTTTTAAGATTTTTCCACACTACCAAAAGTTGGTCGGTCCATTGATCTGAGAACGTCAGCAACCTCTTAGTTTGATTTGCAGATTTTCTTTTTTATCTATTTCCTTTTCTCAGTAAGGGCTTCCTGACAGCAACACATCCTTTTAGACAAATGGTTGTCTTTTCACAGTGGAAGGAAATACCTGTGGATATTTTCAAATATGAAGCAAGAGTGGATTTTCTCCTCTCTCTCAGAGATAAAAGCTTTAGGTGCTGTTTATGGTGCTGGTTTTATGGTTTGCACGGTTGTTAGTAGTTCCATTTCCTTTTAACGTTTGCTTCAATTCTAGTTCTAGAAACTCCGTTTTTTTCACTTATTTTCCTTTGACTTTTTCCTTCCTTAGGCAAAAAGAATTGTCTTATATGTAATCTTCTTAGAAGTGTAATCTGAAAAATTAATAACTTGTAATTAATTGCTGTGTTAACTGGAAATTAAACAGTCTCTGGCTTTTGCAAAGTATCATAATTCTTTAAAGAATCTTTTAGAAATGGTTCTTTATAGTACCAAAAAAGGGTTCTGGTATTATTGCAAACCATAGAAGAGTGTAAAAGGGTGTAGAGAACCTTTTTGATCTTTTAATTTGTCACTGTGTAACATACGATACTCACTACAATATTGATATATTCATATTATATTTTAAAACTTAACATTCCATTTTGACCTGACTTTAAAAAAACACAGGCCTTGTGCATTCATACATATACACGTTCAAGATGTGAAAAAATGTTCACTTATCATAGTAAAGATGACAGAAAAATATGAATACCTGAGTGAATGTATTAGGTGCACGGTTCAATAGGCTCTGATAAGAAAGAGCGTCTGAAATGTTCTACCAAGCCCTGCTTCTATTGAGATAAAGGAGATACCCCTGTGGAGAACTGCATTGCCATAGCACCAGAACAATATTTCATTAATTTTCATGCAAATTCAGCATCATCATATGCATGGGGCACTTTGCACTGAATATTGATGGAAGCTTTTGGAAGCCATAACAGATGTGTTTTTTTTTTTTTTTTTTTTTCTTCTATTGGTTTATTTTGCCAGACGCTGAGCTACTTGAACAGCAGCCTAATAGGCCTGTTGAATCCTTCAGGCTTGCGGGGGTGAAAAAGCCCAGAATATGCTATTAGACCTCAGCACTCAAGAAGGATGCCGGCTTTGTAGAATTGCAAGTAGTTTACACTAATTTGTGAATGGAACGGCTTAAAATTACAGTTTACAAGGAACACATAATTCTGATGTGTAATTTTCTTCTCCTTCTCCAGACGATGAGAGTCTATTCTGTGCTGATTCCAGTAATTCAGTTCTGTTTTCTAGCCCTGACCCGTGAATGAGATGCAGATGAACTGGCTGACTGTTTTCAGTTTGATGTTATTGGGATGATAGGACAATCAGTATGCAAAGACAACATCAATCAATGAAATAATAAGTGCAACCTCATCATTTTCTCCAAATTCCTGACCTGAAATATACGAGCCTAACAGGCAGAGTAGGAAAACATCTTTAAATTATTGAGCACACCTGCTATTTCTACCCCATCACCTTGCAATTACTTTTCCAGGAAGAAACATCAAAGAGCAACACAGTGTACGCTACCAGCTACAGGCAAGAATGTCTTAATTATAAGAAAAAAATGACACCCACAACCCAAATCCTACCCCGAGAAAACCTCAAGATGACATAGCTGTAGCCGTGATCAAGAACTCAAATGGCCAGACCAAAAGAGCGAAAGACAGCAGAGAGCTGAAATAAAAGACATTATATTGATCTTTCATTACCTCCTTTTAGAGGTCTGCCTGCTTTCTACTTGCTTTGTTGTAGCACATTAGACCTGTTCGCGTAATTCATGAACGTCTGCTGCATAAGTTTTCCTTTTTTTTTTCAGGTTTTAAAAGAAAAACACAGGGAAATTTTTAAACACTTCTAAAGTTCAGTCTTAGAAGTTGTTGCATTTTCCGCTTCTTACAATCCAAGTAATCCCAAACACATTCAGTGATGTTGAACTGGTGGTGAGTCCAATGTTCTAAGAACACCGGCTTCTTTGTGTGACTTGCACACTTAATCACAAGGATGGACAGAAACTTCTGCGTATGTTTTCAGATCTGAAGCAAGATTGGAGCTTGATTTTCTCCTCTTACAGATAAAAACTGTACTGGGGAGAGTTTTGGTGGTCTGCCAGGTTTTTCAAGGTTGTTAGAAGTGCCATTTTTAAAGTCCAGTTTTGTTTTGTTTTGGTTTTTTGTTTGTTTGTTTTTTCTACTTATTTTCCTTTGACTTTCCTTTTCCTTGTGAAACTAGTATCATATCTAATATCCTCAGAACCTATCCTGGAAAATGAATAACTTGTATTGAATGACCGTTTTAACTGGAAATTAAATAAATAAAAGGTTCTCTGACTTGGCGCAGTGGGTAGCGCTGTCACCTCGCAGCAAGAAGGGTTTGATTCCCGGCCGGGGCATCCAGGCTCCTTTCTTGTGGAGTTTGCATGTTCTCCCCATGTCTGTGTGGGTTTCCTCCGGGTGCTCCGGTTTCCACCCACAGTCCAAAGACATATAGTCAGGCCAATTGGACACGCTAAATTGCTCCTAGGTGTGAGTGTGTGTGTGAGTGTATATGTCTGCTTGTTTGTCTTCCCTGTGATGGACTGGTGACCTGTCCAGAGTGTTTCCTTCTGTCCAGTGACTACTGGGATAGGCTCCAGCTCCCCCCCGCAGCCCAGGAGGATAAGCAGCTTAGTGTGTGTGTATGTGTGTGTGTGTGTGTGTCTCTGACTTCTGAGCAGATCAGTTTAAGCGTCTTGTCAATACAGGTGAAAAATTCGAAAAAAAACAAAAAAAAACAAAAGAAAGAAAGGAAGGAAAAGATACATTTTCAGGTTGACCCAACATTCTCAGAGGACCTGAGCTGAGCTTATCTATTCAACAATCCAGCAGAGCTGCTAGTTCCTCTTGCCAAGATGATCAAATTAGTCTATCCTATCAGATATGCTGTGTCTGCATCAGATAACATGTCTCTCAGAGGGAAGCATTTCAAAGCCACCCATGGAGGCAGTAGCAGGGAGAGGGAAAACTGCAATAACGTAGTTTCTTTTTTCTCCTGTAGGAACCACATAGCTCGTAATGAAAAATAAGCCTCCGTGAAGCACATTCCAGGACTGAAATATATGCAGCTTCTTATGCATATGAAAATCAATGGAGAAAAAAAATAGTCTTTATTTGCACAATTGCCACTTCTGATGATTCGCGTGCTAATGGACAGCAGTGCATAGGCACTCAACTCCACCAGGGTTTCCTCGTCTGTAGCCGTGATTGCAAAGGCATTGGACAGGAGATGGATGCATTTGGTAATGAGTCGGCCATCAAGGCTGTTGCATTATGCAAGGATCAACATGAAGGAAGAAGGACGGCGATTTTACTTTTCCAAATTCCATGAATATATACATATAAAAAAGGTGGACAAATTTGTTCCCAAAACAAGTCATTTCAAAGCAGCAATTTCAGCTTTGACAATGAATAACTAGAGAGGCATCTCTTGCTGTTTCTATTTCCAGCTTGACACCTGTAAAAAGTGTGTGTCATCACATAAAGGCTGAGAGAGAGCTTCTATACGGGCTCAGTCTAAATATAAGCCATAGAAGCCTCAAGACACCACCATGCTGTTACTACTCTGGACCTCTGCACATGGAATTTAGCCTGAGCATATACGCTGCAAAATTTAAGAGGCTAAATCCATGGAAATTTGGATTATTCATCACCTCGAGCTGGAGAGAAGGATAATGACATTAGTGCAGGCTCTCCCGAAGCATTGACAAGTCTTCTCTTATTTAATTGGTTATGAATAGTTAAGAAGGTTGCGGTCAAGTAGGTATGCTTGGGATCAAAATGGCGCGAGAACTTCCTCAATATTGCATGCAGGGTCCCTAGAGGTTAAAAGAATGAGAAAGGCAGAGCAAACAGATTGTAGAGCAGGCAGGGTAGCACAGCGAACCCTCTAGTTTGGTGTGAGGAAGCAGACGATCGCTCAGACTCAGAACTGAATCTGAACTGTAGACATTCTGCCTGTCCTCTATAGATAAAGAAAATGTCATAAGAACTATTTAAATGAAGGGCGACATGAAATGCATGATGAAGTCTGCATTACAGAATAACAGTGTAATGCTTAATATGCTTATATGGAAAATATTCAGGTAAAAAATAAGGAATGAAGGAATTACTTACACTCTCAAAAATCAAGAGTGCTAACTGGTTCTTGACTTTGATATGCAGTTCTAGGAAGCTGTGTGAATTGCAAATAGTGTGAGGACTTAAATATTGGTGGATTTCTACTTTACTGAGTATTTTGTACTCAAATATATTAGTAAATAAAGAAATCAACTTTTTAGTTTTACTGCTTTTAGCTGCATTTTAACCATTCATATTTAGTTACTTTTTCCCTTTTTGTGTTTAATTTCATTATGTTTTGTTGGCAACATCTGTACTGCTTTGTGATTGGTCACATTTCTAACAGTTTCAGGGATATTGATATACCATTGTGTGGTCTAAGATGCTTGGGAGGGAGCAACTGGTTCATCATGTTTTAGAAGAGAAGGTGCGAAGAGAGAGAGAGAGAGAGAGAAAGATAATTGCAGTGTTAACATTGTCATTTGTTTTGGCAGCATGGTTTGCAGTCGATTGAGTCTGCACTGCAAAAAATTATATCTTGGAAATTATCTTGAATCTAGTCAATATATATCTAACTATGTATGTAACTATGTACGTATGTAACTTTATTTAACATGTTTTAATTGTTTCAAGTGATTTTAGTAAGTCAAATTATCTCACTATTTTGGCCGATAATTTGGTTTGTTGTAAGAAATATGCATGAAACAAAAGTCTCTGCCAATGTAGTGAGATAAAGAAATAATTTTACACTCTTATGAATTTAGATTTACGTACTTGCTACATGTCATGATGTCCTGCAGCTCTGAAACACAGCACCGTAGAGGGGATTTCTGGCTGATCTTGCAATCGATTCATGGATAGCGGACTTATAGACGTCTCGATAGAGAATTCCAGTGGTTGCAACAGGCAAGTAAAGTATCAAAGTGCTGTTAAATCATCCCAGAGGGAAGCCAGTAACTCAGTCTGATGTGTGTACTAATGTAAAGTATGCTTGAGACTGCAGGTAAAGATTACCCGTTCAGCACCTTATAAAGAATTCATGAAAGTTCTCAGCAGGACTGGACACACAAAGTGTTGGCTAGGATGGCCAGCAGACCTCATTATCCTCCTACAAGTATTCAGCTCATTATCCCAGCTGGTTGTTCAGTGGTTTGCTGGGTGGCTAAAGTTTCACACTTCTTTAGGATTTGACCTCAGCGCTAGACCTGGAGGCTTTTATGCTTAAAGAGACCTTAAAATATATACTTGTGTTGTACTGACCTCTTACCTTTTCTATCTTTGATGTGCATGTCCTTATTTTTTACATGGTTGCTACATGGTTGTTCAAGCAACATATTCATATTTTTATATTATTGTTCTACAGTAAATCCTTCAGTAAATACTTCAATTCAGAGCCTACCACTGAATATTGATGGAAAAGCAGTTTAGCCTTCTTAGCCTGCTATATTTTAGGCCAGTAGTTAAGTTGTCAGCGACTCAGTTTAAACAAAACCAGGTTCTTACTTCATCTGTCAGTACACTTGGTGGTCCATGTGAGTCCAGTCCATTTAGAGCATAATGGTTTTTAGTGACATGGCGCATTGATACAGAATTCAGTTTTTCTGAGGCAGTCATAGGTGTGCCAGGGTTGTAGCCATGGATTGATCTTATACCTACCCGATTAAATCAGGAAATAATTTTTTAAGATGATGCAATTTCATTTGTTTTCTGCGAGTGCTGTCACTGTAATATAGCCAATCAAATTATTATGCTTTCTGCCCAGCTTTACCTTTTTCTCTCAGGCCTCCAATCAGTGCACAGCAACTGTTGCTATCTGCCACTGCTTCAAGCCTTCAGTTTGTTGCCTGTCAGCACACCAGTGTCCCAGCTCCAGCTGCAGTTCAAAGATGTAACTTCGGATGTTTAAAGTGAGAAAATCACTTTAGTTTTACTACAGAAGTTGAAATCTAATGTTACTTCAATGAATCAAAGATTAAAAACAAATGAACCATGAACATTTTTCATGCCCACTGTTGCAATATATTTTTGAATGAAGTGGTTAGGTTGTACCACTGTGGCAGTAACTATGGCTATGATTTTTAGGTTTGTGTTTTAAAGTTTGATGTGTTGTTTTTCCCTGCCTGTGTACATCATAGATGTCTGATTTTAACTTTACATTAGTCATGAACAGTTTACTGGGCAAACATGCCTGTGGTGAGCGGATGCATGCTTTATAGTCTTTATAGTGAAGTATGCCGCAGTGTTTGTTGTGTTTATGTGAATCCAGTATTCTGGTTAATTGCCAGAAATTGGTGATATGACCACAGGGTGGAAGTGATAGGTTCTGTTGGGTGATGACTGCATGGCTGTCAGGAATAGGCTATAGCCTGATGTAATGGCATTGTGGGACATTTGCAGGTTTGGAAGTTCTACCAAATTGGCCTAACCACTTTTTCACAGGCCTATTCAAAAATGTATTTCTACCTGTGCAATTGAAGTGGGTGTATACTGATTATTGTATTACACCTTCAAATGCAGCTGAGCCAAATTGATATTAGAACAGGAACTATCCATTTTATAAAAATGTTCTTTCTATGATTCTTTTCTCTACAGCTAAGTTTCTTCCTCTTAGTTGAAACTGCTGATATAATGTGACACTGATAAGTGCTCTTATCGTCTCTCCTTTGGTCATGCACCAATGATAAGCATAATTTAAAACATGAAAGTGATTGACCATTTGTGCACATGCCCACAGATACTCATTTGTTTCAACTTTATATGCATTTAAGCTTGTATGTAATCAACATTGCCGGGTACTGATGAACTGAAGTGTAACGGACAGTGCATTACAGCGTGCATTATGTTCACATTAACCCTCAGCTGACCTTAGCCCTTACATGACCAACCATCAAATTGACAATCCATCCACTTGTAATTGCAGATAGAAGCAGCTACTAAACAGTGCTAAAGTGAAGTATTATACACACAAGATACAATCAAAGTTTATATGATATTGATGAAAGAATCAATGGATGGTTGCATCTGCATATCCATAAGGCCATCAGTTCACAAGGTCATTTTGTAAATACATTGATATTTCAAAATGCTACTCACTAAAAATCAGTATGACCTTCAAACTAATCTTCACTAAATGCCTATGCAGTGACATTTTGATTTGAATTGCACTGAGACAGGAAGAACCTCTTCACGAAGAACATCAAAAGCCAGGTCTACGTCCACGTGTTGTTGGTATAGACGAGTCCTATCTTTTGTTAGAGGGTCAAGAACGAAGACAGCAAATAGTTCCAGCAAATGCTGAGATCATTATCACGGATAGATCTAAAGAACGTTGCCTGATTGTACAGTCCCAAAAGAATTTTCCAAAAAATATGTCATCACTTTCATATCAAAACCCTGAAACTCTGTTTTGGGGAGGGGGGTGGTTGACTGACAGGGTCCCTAAAAAATCTTTGAACATTAAACAATGATAATAACCTATTATCATTTAATGGAACATTTTATTCACAGTGGCCTACTTCTAGGTTTCTTTTTCTTACCTTGTTTTTGACAAAAAAATAAACATCCAGAGACCTTCTGTAATGTCCAAACCCCACACTCTATTTACATGAAATGATTCGGTTCTGCTCCCAAACCAGGCGTAAGAAAAATATGTGTAGTCCGTGTGTGGTGTAAATTAACCTGCTGGTCCACGAAGCTTATTCCATAGTGAATGAAGCTTGATCCTTAGTGAAATAGGCTACTTTTGCTCCCCTAACATTAGTTACTTAATATCTTCACAGAAAATTCTAAGTGTTTACATTCTTCTTTTATTAGACAGTTAGTCAATGCAGACACACCTTTAGCAAGCTGTTCATACTAAATCAGTAGTTCTTGCCCCTTCCTGGTACTAGGCCCAACAGAAGCAACTTCAGGCTCAGTAGCCCTGTCTCCTCATCCCCATACCCCTACCAATGAACTGGCCCTGTCTCCTCATCCCCATACCCCTAACAATAAACGAACCCTACCCGCACCCCAGACAGTCATGACTTGACTTGGACTCGAAACTTAGAGACTTGAGACCCCAAAAACTCGAAGCTAGACTCGGACTTGAACCCCAAAGACTCAAGGCTCAACTTTAACTCACACCCCTGAGACTGAAGACTCAACTTGGACTTGCAAGATTCACAGAGACTTGGGACTCACACTTCAGAGACTCAAGATCCGACTCTGACTCAAACCTCAGAGACTCAAGACTTGATTTGGATTCAAACTTTGGAGACTTAAGACCCAACCCCAGAGACTCAAGACTAGACTTAGACTCGAACCCCAGAGACTCAAGACTCATTTTGGACTTGAACCCCAGACTCAAGAGTTGACTCGGACCCACATGAACTGAATAACTGAAAGACAGCAATTGCACTGTTGTAAAATATTTTATTTATGTACAAACATTTGACACATTTGAATCATGAGCCCTTTGTGTTCAGTGTTGTGTTTCTATACTGCGTAATCATGCTAACATACTGATCGAATGTGATCAGAAACAGATTGTGTGATGCTCACATAAATAGGAAACTTTACTTGCAGAGCTGCTTGTGAGTAATGACCTGGCATCAGTCTCATCACTGAAAAAACAAAAAACAAGGTAGAGTTCCTAAAGGGCTCCAAGGCAGCTTTACACACCTTGCCTGGCACACAAATAACTCTGTCTCACACCCTATAACTCTATCTGCCACTGTCAATAGTGATAAACACCCCCCCGATCCTCTCTCGTTTATCCTGTGCTGGATGTGTCATTTCCAGGGACCATTGCTTCTCGTGTCAGCTATATTTAGCCCTACATATATGCCATATGACATCAACCTGAGGAACTGTGCCAGTGAAAATGTTTTAATGGAAATCTGACTCTAGGTTGCAATTGATTTGATGCTATACTATTTTGTAAGCACGACGTTACATAAATGTTCCTACATTGTTTACAGGTGAGTGTGCAAGGTTTATTTGTGCTATGAAACAGTATTGCTTTTTCAAACCATCGGACCATGATCCAACTAAGAATGAAAGAAACTCAGTGAGCTTTCTGCACTGAGTATGAATCACAAACAAACTGCTCATAATATGCATATGCATGCTCCTAAATGGTTCTTGGACTGAGCATACAGTTTACCTTTAATTGGTATTGAACCTTGTGGAGGTGGAGGTTCATTAAATTTTATCAGGGCTCCTCACATTTGCACATTTTATCTATAAATAGTTCTTAAGTGACTCATGCAGTGAAAAGTTTTTAAGTAACTAAAGTTGGTTCACTTATAGTATCTTTCAAACCCTTTAGGCACTTTTATTTTTTAAGAGTAGAGAGGACGATCAACTCAATGTATTTGTAAATACACTATACATTCAAAACTATGCAGACACCCCTTCTTAGTAATGAATTCATCTTACTCTAAGGTGCACCCATTGTGTTCAATTATGCACACACAGCTTATATAGTCTATATAGAAAAGCAATGACCAACACAATGGGATGCTCTGGAGCAGCTGCATATGAGCCTATGATCACCATGCCCATGCCAGACATTATTTAGAGAGGTATAGCATTGGGCTGTGGAACAGTGGAACCATGGAACCGTTTTCTCTGGAGTGATGGCACATCTTTGGGATGAGTTGGAGTGGCGTTTGTGATCCAGAACTAATTATCCAACATCAGTTCCTCACTAATGCTTTTGTGGCTAAATGCAACCAAATCCTCACAGCAATGTTCCAACATCTAGTGTAAAGCCTTCCCAGAAAAGTAGAGGCTGTTATTGCAGCAAACAGGACATATTCCCAATTAATATTTCTGATTTCAGCAGAAACATTGAATAAGCAGTGGTCTACAAACATTTGGGAACATCAGCTAAATTCAGGAAGGATTGATTGCCTAGAATGGAACAACCATAGGCTCACAGCAAAGATGAATGAAAATGTGGAGAGGACTTCAGACAGATTTGTCTTTCAGTCTATATAAATGCCGCTGTCCTAGTGATAGACTACCATCTGGAATTAAGGTGAAGGTGAGTTCAGTGCTCAAGTATTCATATCCCATCATATAGAACTATATGCTTACATAAAGCCAATTTTCTCAAGCACTAAGTAGGTGAAATCAGTCTGATTATGCTGGTTATCGAAAGCATGACAGAAGATCCTGATAACAGCAGGACAAGAATTTGATCCAGTTTGATCCAGTTACAGTGTGTCTGTGAAGCCATTAATCACTGAAACATTGTGCAGTAAATTGATCATTAACCTGCCCATTAAATGAGAGTTAAAGATGTGTGCACATTGTTATCTTCTGCAACTTGCTGAAGAACGTATTAATGAGTATGTTAAAAGGTGCATTTATTACGATTCTTGACTTCCTGGTTCCTTTACAGCATATTATAAACATGGCATTATGGAGCAAAAAGCTTGTGACACAAATACGGAAATAGATGAATACATATCCACAGTAGTAATGACTACATGTCAATAGCATTTTGATCATGTAATTGTTATGTTGATTGTTACTATTATAGTTCACAAGCTCATGTAAAGCCAGATTTCTCTTTGGTGAAATCAATCTTAGTATTTTTTTCTTTATTATAATAAAACATAATGTTAACATCTTAATTAAATCCTGCTACATAACATGGACATGTCATAAACACGTCATGACAGAGGTTGTATGCTGTCATGAATTGTTTTTACATAGTATGTCTGGTAATATAACAGTGTCATGCTAGCATTACCATGAATTGTCATGATAAATGTTTGATGTCATGATGGCTTTCTGCAGAACCTTTATCAAAAATTAGCATATGTTAATTGCTTTCAGATCAATTTTCAATGTAACACAGAATAGATTGTGTAGATTTGTTATAAGCTTCCATTGCAGACAGTTGCCTGGTGCAGAATCCCATATATCTAACTATGTTTTGCCTGGAGGGTGACAACAACAGAACAAAAAACAGCTAAAGAAACATGGAAACAAATAAAACAAATGAATGTTTGGGGGAAACAGACTGAGACAGCAGTTTCTAACTGCCCTTTGCTGAGAAAGCCAGTCAATAAAATCTCTGCATAGAGTTATTCTTATCAATATTTAATGCCAAGGCATTGAAAGGTCTCTCATGCTGGCCTAACCCAAGGCATTCTGATGTTTTTCCCTTTCTGAAATGTGACACAGGCAGCAAATAAGCAGTCTCTGAGGATTTGAGATAGAGGTTTGGGTGTGTATGTGTGTGCAAGACCATGAGATTCTGTGTGTGTGTGTGCTTTGTCTTTGTCCACTGAATGAGTCTGAGTCTCAATGAGAGGGGAAATGACAAGGCCAAGTGGACGAAGGCCAGGTAGAACCGATTTTGAAACGGTGAGTCAGTGCATCAGTCAAGTCAGAGATGTGCATGGTGAAACAGGAACGAATCAAGAGAACGATGGAAAAACAAAATGATTAGAAAACACAAACTGGAAACCTAGAAACTGAGGAACCAAGAAACACTGACCAACTAAACACAGGAACTTCTTATAGAAAATCAAGTGAGAGGTGAGCATGAGACCAGTGAGGTCATCCAGAAACCATGAATAACACAACACAGACCAGAGAAACATGCAGTGAGCCAAAATACTCTACAAAGGACAAGGGGGTATACAAGCACTCGCAGAACTCAGGAACACCAGAGACAAATGGCTGATAGGAGGATTAACTAACAGAAACCTAGTGAGGGGTGTGAGAAGAGGGCGGAGCTAGGAGGGAGATGGGAGCTTGAAACCAAAACAGTAACTAAAGCCATGTGGCTGGAGAGACAGGACTGGGAAAAAAAAAACAAGTGCAAACACCACAAAGACAGAGCTAAAACAAGGAAAAACATTACAGCATTACAAAGTTAATTAGTTAAAGGGGAACACCACCAAATTGTATAAAGTTTTGCATAATTAAATCACTGAAATGTAAATAGTCTTTCAGAGTGGTTCAATTTAAAATGATGCATTAAAGAGAAACATTTATTAAATTTGTAAAAAATGTTCAATGCGTTCAAACATAATAATATTTGAGGTAAGAATAACACATTATAACAAAAGGACTCGTGAAATGAACTGAAAAAATAAAAGCAAATTAACAGAAAGTAAGAAAACCACAGGGAAAGCTGGGAAGCTCCACCTCCAGCACTACAGTAGGGTTGATTTTAATGCTTACATTCAGCACTTAATAATACACCATATGTAAAAACAACTCCAGAATCAGCACTACTCAACACTAAACCTTTAAAGGGGAATTCCACTGATTTTTAAAAATTTCTGTATGATTCAAAAAAAAAGTTTTTTACAAAACCTTTGCAAAACTATATCAGGCAGCATATTCTTAAACGTTTAATGTAAAAAAAAAAAAAAAATTAAAAAATAACTGTGGGGTAGCTTTGAGTACCAATAAACTCTTTAGATATCTGGTTCTTATCACCACCACCGTGAACAATTCTGTGAAATAATTTCTCTACAGAGGGGCATTTCACATGAAACCACTCTGAATGGCTTTGTTTCCAACCATTCAATAATGTAGAAATAAAAAGATTAGTCGAACTTCCCTATAATGCTGTGTCGAGTGGTAAGACCCTTTCCTATTTTTTAACCACTAATGGCCTGGTTTTATTAGTGTGATCATATATGAAAATATCTGACCTCACTGTCTGAAGTTAATGTATGTAGCCCTAAAATGCAAACAGACAGTATGTGCTGCTTCACTATTCACAATGCAAGCTAACACTGCACTGTAAATGACTCAAGCTGTATGTTCTTCAGATAAATGATGTGATCGAGACCACTAGCTGCTACTAAATGACCCCATTCACAAGACATGAAAAGTGCTTATTTCTGCTGACCTGTGCCTCAAAAAAACAACAGTAAAACAGAATCCAGCAATTTAATGACAATGTAGAGGTTAGATGTGCTGCTTCAAACTAATTTAGCCAGAGAAGTTTTTTTTTTCCCTTTTTTTTTTATCTGTCTCTGCCTTCAAAGGATGTCATTATAAATGAGTGCAATTGGAGGCAGATCAGAGAGGCAGAACAGTAAGTGGGAGATTCTTTCCTATTACTTAAGGAATAGTTTAATTTTTCATCAGTATTCATCGAGGAAATGAATAGGTAAGCTTTGTATAATGAAGCACTAGATGTTCAGTCATTTGAGGCTGGAGTGGAATTGTCTGTGACGAAACAAAAGATTGGTAGTTTAAAAGCTGTTAAAAGGCACTTAGAAAGTTAATCAGTCTTTGCAATGCTTTGTGGAGACCCCCGTTTAAATCAACCCTCTTTACAGTATTGGAAACATCATCCTTTACAGGGTAACGATCGGCATCACATTTGACATTCTGCACCATGCTTCTTTATTAGCGAGAGAGACACATACTATTAAAAATAAAACTGCTAAAAAGAGTTATTTGGAATGATGACATAGAAAAACCATTCTGGTTCTCCAAACACTCTTTCAAATCATTTTTAAAGAATTGTTGTAAATGTGAGTTTGAAGAATTTAAAGAAACTCAACATAATATAAAGACTCTATACAAATAAAAAAGTTTTACATCTAACAAAGCACCATTTAAGAACCTTAGTTTTTAAAAGTGCAGAAGCATTTAGTTTATTCCCTGCTTTAACACATAAAATACACAGATCAGGCATAACATTATGACCATCCTTGTTTCTACGCTCATTTTATCAGCTCCACTGACTATATAGGTGCACTCTGTCGTTCTACAATTACAGACTGTAGTCCATCTGTTTCTCTGGATACTTTGTTAGCCCCCTTTTACCCTGTTCTTCAGTGGTCAGGACCCCCATGGACCCTCAAAGAGCAGGTACTATTTGGGTGGTGGATCATTCTCAGTACTGCAGTAACACTGACGTGGTTTTTAAATAATGGAGAATAGTCCATTAACCAAAAATATTCAGTCAACAGCATCCTGTGACCACTGATGAAGGACTAGAGGATAACCAACACAAACTGTGCAGCAGCAGACAAGCTATCGTCTCTGACTTTACATCTACAAGGTGGACTGACAAGGTAGGAGTGTCTAATAGAGTGGACAGTGAGTG
>JAILXH010205318.1:3667-14370 GCA_023558415.1 Piaractus mesopotamicus
AAATGCAGCAGTGTGAAATGTTTGCGTTAGGCACGGTGCAATGATCTGAAGATAAGAGAGGGAGAAGATGGAAAGGGGAAGAAAAAAGGTGAACAATCTTTAATGTAAAAATACACAGTTAAAAAGAGGACACAACCAAAACACTCAAACGATGGGACGATAAGGAGAAAGAGAAGGTTTCCCCTCCTAATTGGAGGTTATTTATCATGTCATTGCCATGGATTTGAGTTACAACTCTTCTAGACAGGACAGGGTTAATATTTTCTCTCCCTGTGTCATGAAACTCTGCCTGAGGAGTGTGAGGACAGCTTGATGGGCTTCTGCACTTATTTATTACTGCACTCATTAGCATTGTTACCATTTAGCCTTATACACCCTTCATCAAAATAACTCATCTCGCACGGATGGTGAACTCTGATAGGCCCAGATTCTTCCCGTATTTCTTTCCCCAGATCCTTCCCATATTTCAGCATCTCAGTAAATCTGCGGAAGAGGAGAGGAGGGCTTCAGTGACCAAGGCCTTTGGCTGACATTTGGACTTTGGTGTGGACCTTAACACCCACATAGCTCCAAGCACTGCACCACAGTGTGTGGATACAAAGGGTGGGAGGAAAAATGGATACAACATAGATACACAATACTTTGAATGAAAAATGATATCAACACATAGGAGTCCAAGTATTGATATTTCATTATTTAACCATTAATATAAGGTAATGTTACATTTACCTACCAAATATAAATTACCTACTGTTACAAATGGATAGGAACATAGGCTAAATATGTAATTGTAGGAGGAGGTTTTCTGAATGTTGCTTTGTATGTTTCAGAATTCTTTTAAAATGAAATGCACAAACTCTAAACCTTATTAGATAAAGCAAAAGGCTGATTTTGAAGGCGTAATTTGTGGTAAAAAGTAATAAATCACAGTATAACGCAGTATATGTCAGCTGCAACAATTATCCTTTCTTTAAAAATCTCAATACAATCATGTTGTGCAAACCTCAAAAGGTTGGACAGTATGTGAAATGCAAATAAAAACAGAAAGCATGATTAACATCCAGGAACAGCCTAGTCCTTCATGAGTAAGAAAGCATATACAGGGAGCTTCCTAAAATGGCCTAGTCCTTTACGAGCAAGGATGGGTTGAGGTCCGCCACTTTGCCAAAAAATATCAGCAACTAATCGAAGACTTTAAAAGCAGCCTCCCTCAACCAGCAATGGAAAGGATTAAGGTGTTTTACCCTCTGCAGTGCATAAAGTCCCCAGAATATTCAGGGAATTTGGAGAAATCTCTGTGCAAAGAGCGAAGCCGAAAAGCATAACTGAATGGCTGCAACCTTCAATCAGACGGCACTGCATTGAAAATCAGCTTTCTTCTGTGATGCATATCACCACATTTACATAAAAATGATTCATTTCATAAAGTTCATATTTTTGTACTTTTTTATAAATAATATGGGTCAGACTGAACTTTTTTTAAATTAAGGTTTGTATTGAGTAAGGTTTCAATGTCTGTTAGTTTGGCTTTTTTTTCCTGAGCATATGTGGCTTTAGAGTATACTTGTCAACTCACAGTTGATGACTATGAAACATTTCCCATGGCGTGAACAGTAGCCATTTTGTCTCTAGGAGCTGATTTTCCACTATGTGTGTGTCCCCTGACTGAAAATTCAACAGTCTTTAAACCTCCTGCTAAAAGATTGATTGGTTCCTCTTTAGGAATAATGATGAGGTTTGCTGATGTCTGAGTTGTACCTTGGAACTCTCACACATCACCCACACTGTTCAGGCCCTGTGCAATCCAACTCCAGCACACATGGTCAGCCCCAGTCTTGTAAAACACATATATTAAGCACCTGATAATTTGATGGCAAGCGACAGAAAAAGTGCAGAGTTGGATGAGATGCCTAAAATCCAACCTTTGGTTTATTTGTGGAGCAATTTTATATGATGCTGGAGCTACTGCTAGAGGTTGCAAAGGTGGACTTTTATGTGCTGGTGGTTAGTTATGGCACTGTTCTTTTTCATTCTGTTAGATTCAGGATTCCATTGAGGTTGGGTCACACTTCTGTTTTCCCTCAATTTTAGTAAAACTTTGGTAAAAGTAATAATGGTGACTGAACATAAACCTGAGCTTGACTTGACAGCTAACGACATGTGCTGATTCATTTGAAAGCCTTGGCTGCTTAAAGGTCTTCCTCCCCAACATTCATATACTGGAACTTAATTGCTCTTGTCATTTAAAATCGCTGGACGAAGAAAACTCACCAGTGTTGATGAAGAAAGCAAATCCAAAAGCACTGAGCTGAACATCAGTTAAACATGCTGAGCAAGTAAAAAGTCCAGAAGAAGGTTTCAGGACTGCATCATTTATAAGGCAAACAATGAGAGAGTTTACTGTCCTCTCTGTGGAGGGAATTAGGCAGACCACTAATGCCCAGTGCTGAGCCATAAATTTCCACTGGCATGAAATACAAGATGGCTTCCCAGCAAGACTGGGAGGTTTTTCATCACTGGAGCTTTTTAGTGGCCTTCGCCATGACGGCTGCTAAAGAAGAGGGCTATGTGTGTATGTGTGTTAATGTGTATGTGTCTGTGTATAACTATCCATCCCTTCATTCATTCATTCATTCATTCATTTATTCATGTATTATATGTAGGAATGTATGTAGACTCAGTACACATGAGCATTTATGTGTAAAAAATTACATGTATGTGTATATTTCTATACACAGATGTAAAAGCAGAAACTAGTGGGAATAGGAGGAGAATAAAGCAGGGAGTAAGGAGGTGAGGAAAGGGTCATAAATGTGACAGAGGCCTGAGCTGGGAGTGGTTTTGATGTAAGGAAAAAAAAAAGACCCTTGGAAATTTCGCTGACAAGATTAATATGCAGTTGATTGGAAGGTTTTCACGACAGGGTGCCAACAAATAAACACAATTCAGGGATGCCACATGCCCCATGGGGTGGCTCCCTTCAATGGATCCCCACCATTCCCAGGATTCCATAAGGGTGATCCAGTGTCAGGTGGTCCCAGCCACTCTCGTTCGCCCTCCAGAGACAGAAAGGTTATCCTATTCTCTGAGAAACCCCAATATTGAGGCATGATAAAGTTTACTGTGGCAGCTGGACACTAATCTCTTGTCCATGCCAATCAAAAACAGAACCATACACAGAATTGAGACAGGCCATATGATACCAGAATGCAAGTGCTGCAAAAATGAACAATCGTTTAACAGACTTATTTCTGTAATACACTATCAAATAACATTCCAAAAGGAATTTAGGGGACTTATTTTGTGGTGCTTTATACAAGTACAGGGTCTGTCATTCTATACTTCAGCTGTGGGTTCACAATCAGACTAAGATGGGAGCAAACAAAAGGCCACTGCCATTCATGTCATGCCCTGTCCCAATAGCTTGTGTTAGTCCACAGAATGCAGGCCACTTAGGGTACAGTTAGTGAGCTGGTAGTCAAAAGCTGGCTTGTCTATATCCAAGCAACTTGGATAACGACTGAGCCAATTTTACAACCCAGAAGCCACTGGTGTGCTGGCGGTCTGTCACGTTTCGGCTCAGAACTGAGCCACTTTTATGACCTGGTAGCCATCCCTGAGCTCAGCCACAGTCACGAAGCTTGGATGCCATTGAGCCGTCTGAAGGCCTGCCGTGAAATCCCTCCTGACTAATTTAGTCAAGTGAAGAATGACGACTTCACATTATCTCTGACCAAGACTTAAAGCTGAACCCACAATGGATTTAAAGCAAGGGTTTGGCTTTTGTCACCAAGATTATACTGAGTTTTATTCATGGACACCACTTCACAGCTGAGACATGAATCACCTAAAATGAGGCACTAATTTTCATTCGTCACATAATCATGGTGTAAATTTGCAGCCTTAAAAATAACAAAGGTGCCAAAACAGTTCTTTACTCAATGCTATAGAAGAACCACTTTTAGTTCCCTAAAAAAACTTTCAATGGATGATTCTTTAGAGAAACAATTGTGTAAATAGGATGAAGAACCTTTATAAAGAGGCGAAGAGAACTTCTGCATAATGTAATGGCTCTGGGAATAATCCTTAAACTGGTTTTGAAACTGCAAAGGCTCTGTAAATCAGGGTAAGCCTGAATAATTCTAATACGGGGGTGTTTGATCTGACATTTGTATTCAGCTCTCTCTTTAGTATCTATAATCTTCATTTTTTTTCATGCTTTCCACATGGCCATTTAAGTAAAATAGTGCATGTCTAAAAAATCATGGGAACACTTTTAAGTTACTGGACAGTACGAAAAATGCTCAGAGCAAATGTGAAATAAGTGGCTAGTATACCATGGAGGTATGACAAGTTTGATGAATCATCTCAAATATGTAGTAGTACATATCTGAGTATTACTAGGTGACGGTAATGCTAAACAATGCTAAAACCTGGAAAGCTTGGAGTCTCCAATCTGTTTGTTCAGTGAGTTCTGGCCGTCCTGAAGGAGGGGAACACTGGTGCTGCTGGTGTTGTGGTCGCTCTCAGGCTTTGACTGAGCTAAACTCAGTTACGACTGAGTTAAACCCAGTTAGGACTGAACCCAGTTAGGACTGAACTAAATCTGGTTATGAGAGCCCAGTTATGAATTAGCTAAACCTGGCTATGACTGAGCTAAACCCAGCTATGACTGAGTTCAACCTGGCTATGACTGAGCTAAATCTGGCTAAGAGTTAAACTATAAACCTTACTGTACTGTAAACCTTTACAAACTTCACAAAATCTCCATATCAGACATGGTTCTTTAGAGAACCAAAAATGTACAAAGAACCCTTTGTGTCTTTTTTTTTTTAAAGCATGTACTTTCAACTCTGAAAATACTACCCAGGGAGAAAGAGATGGTGTAATAGTACTTCAGTACGACACATGCCTACAGTGTTGTTTTCTAAAAGTATGCCATTTTAATAGCAACTGCTCGCGCTCATTTGAGCAATATATCTTTTGAACACTGCTGTATGCTCACTATTTGCTGTCCGGCAAACATAAAGCTGTTCAAACACCTACTTAGCATGCGATGTGGTTAGCCACCCCGGTGTGTGTACACTATTTGATTTACAAGGTGGCTTGTATTGGCCACTGCACTATAGGGGGTCCACACAGCACAGAGTTTTGAAAGAAGGGAAGGCATGCTGAAGTCCAGAAGGATGTGCGATCACGCAGCCAAAGCCCAGTGATGGACAGTAGCACTCGGCTTTGGACCGGTTCAGCACGCAGAGAGCTCATCACTTTCTCCTCACGTCTCAGATCACGGCGGAACATCTCCAAGTGCACACTCAATCCCTGCGTTTAAATTTACCCCAAGGACCGGAGTGCCTGGCATGTCAGAGCTGTCACCGTGCTCCTCTCATCTATCTGCTCTTTCTCATGACCTGCTGTCTTCCCATATGATCCCGCTTGCTAGGCTTTCTTCATCTCCTCATACTCCTCATTTCTGCACCTCTGATCTGTTTCTCCAGCCTTTCTCCAGGCCTAGTGACCAGTTCATACAGCTATTTTTACTATGTTTGTTTTGCTCTCTGCTCTTCAAATGTAATTACATATTTATTTACACTACATTATGCAGTGGATTACACTTCAGTTCTGTATCAACAGGGTTCAGTCTGCACTTCTGACTTTTAAAAAACAAAAATTCAATGTCAAGGAATTACAAAAAAAATGAAAATTTCATGGGTGTTTTCTTTCTGCGAAAAAAATAAAATAGTTTGTACACACAACAACTTAAACTCACAGGCTGTGCACTCTGTTTGAGTATGACTAAACTATTTAAGCACAGATCACACTGCTCTGAATTATTTCACCTTTTCGCTCTTTCTTGGAGACAGACATTTCAGTAACTTTGAGGCTCTTGAGTGGTGCTACCATCTAACTGCATCACCATCATTATAAACTAATGAGTTTAATTCCCAGTGATGCCACAGTCCTCCATGGCCAGTAGTCTGAAAAGACAAAACCCTCACACTCCAAGCCGGTGGCACTGTCTGAGAGAAGAAATCAGGAATGACTAAATTTGGGAGAAGAACTGAGTAAAAATCCAGCCAAAAATGTAAGCAATTTCAGCTTAAAGGAGCTCAAATTAAACTATTTTGTTAACCTAACTGAGAATGAACAAGAAGTTCTAAGTTGCAAAAATTACACAAAAGGAAAAAGAAAAAAAAGAAAAGATGGTTGACTAGAAGTTTGACTTACAATTTAGGTTGACTCACCTTTAAATGTTGACAGTGTAATGTTGTTTAATGCAAAATTATGTAATGAAGTTTCTGAGAGACTGTCATGACATGATTGAGGGGACACTGAAAGGACACTGAAAGAGCACTGATAGATGTAAATGAAGTTGTTTGGGCTGTCTGTGCTGCATCTGACTCATATATCCTTGCAATAGGACCCAATAACCTACTGACCCCTGAGAAAGAAGAGGACCACCATGCTGCTTCTTGTGTGTGTGTGGTAGATTGCACGTTTCCACTCTCACACGTAGCATAGATCCCCCTAACTATCCACCCAGGACTTCAAACTGAAGATCGCAAAGCTCTGTTGTTGAGCAGACAAAATTAACACCCTCCCTCACTCCTCAGGGTGCCTCGATGACATTAGCACTCACTCTCTTTCTCTCTCTTTCTGCCTCACTCTCTCAAATGTACACATGAGGTCATGAGGAACATTGTTGCATTATCACATTGTGCTAAGTTTAAGAGGTCATAGTGTTCAACCCTTCTCTAGCCTAGCAGCTGTACGTCAGCATGCGGAGAGCTTCTTTAAACATTAGGTTATATCAAAAATGCATTAACAGATGGTATTGACACACAGCGTACACACGGTCGTAAACATGTGTCCACTAGTGAATTCTAAAAGTAACAAGTATTTGGGGGCAGTCAGAGGATAATGTTCAGTGCCGGCTCCAAGGTCACACTCCCCTCTCCCCCTCCCCGTACAGAGAGGATTGTAATAGCTGTGCTGACAGACATGTCTGACCAGCTGGGACTATCAGCACTAACACACGTTAACCCTTTAAGGATAGATGACTAAAGCATAGGCCTTAGAATCTGAGCACTGGCCAACAAGGAATAAACCCCTTTGGGATGAAAAATTTGTGTATAAAACAGTTACGATAATGAAATAAAACACTGTACATTGTTCTACAAATTGTGGAAATGTAAGACCAGGTTAACCCCTTAAACCCCATGCTATGTGAACCCTATGTTAATGTGTGGACACGCAAATCTGATCTTTTTTAAATCAGATCCTGCTCTAATAATGAACAGCTGAGAGCTATTCAAAGCTAATGAAGGCTTCTGCTGGTTAATTTGTTTGTTGTTCGTAACGCACGTGGTGCATTCATGTGATGTTATTAATTAGGATATGTGCATGCAGGCCATTTCAGGACACAGTTTCATTCACATAGATTTGAGTCCCTTACACAAATGTGAACCATCAAGTTCTGATATAGATCTGAGCAAAAAATCAGAATTGAGCAATTTGGCTTATAATATAAACATAACCTTAAAATTCCTTTTTTGTTTGTTTGTAGAGCTACTCTTCAAATTTCTCAGCTTTTTGATTTTTAAATGAAAGAATTTGATGTAATATACAAGCACTGTTAAAATTTCAAAACATTCCATTCACTCTTCATTCCATACATGTAAATTTAGCTACAAAAATAACTTATTTTGAATTAATAATTTTTTTGATGTCATCATCATCTCGTTTCCATATTTCCCCACACTTATCCTACAGCAGTTTAACCCTGCCCATTCACACTGAAGTGTATCAGCTCTGCTTTTTAAATAAGGTACAATTAAGGGCAGCCAATCAGGACAGAGGTAATTTTCATGTATCACCGTTAAAAGGAGAATTCCACCAACTTTTGAAAAATTCTGTATGACTACATGGGTGAGATATGAATAACGTCATTTAGAGCTGTTTGATGTGAAATGCTCTGTTCTAGAGAAACTTACCGAGCCAGAATTGTCCACAGTGGCAGAGATAGGAACCAGTGAAGAGTCTTAGTCTCTAAAAGCTACTTCACATGAAGTTATTACATGAATTGGTTGTAAATACACTGTCTAATACCTGAGACATTGTTTTACAAAAGTTTTCAAACATATATTTTTTATTAGTTTATGGCAGAAGTGTAAATGCAGGACAAATTGGAGTAAAATAGTCCCCAAAAAAACTTAAAAAAGAATAAATAAAATGCAAAAAAATGTAGGTCAAGGGCCCTTTAATAAATTACTAATGAGCACCCTTTAAAAAGTGGTTCTTCAGTGTAGGCGATGGTAATATACAAAATCGTGAAAACTCAAAAAATGGTTCTTCTCTGTGATGGAAAACCTGTTGTATGGTGTTCTTTAACTAATCTTTTCACATACAGCAGCAAAAGGGGTTCTGCTATTGTTACCAGAAAGAACCTTTGGTTTAGTACTATATAGAACCATTTTTTCTTCAGCAGACATATGAGACATACATATAGGCAATCTGGGTGACTGGAAAAAGAGAGGTAATCGAAACAGGTGTACTGTGGGATGTATTTGGATGTGCAGGTAAAATAATCTTAAAGAAATCTCTGCCTACCTTTAGTTGGGTCACAGAGTGGAAAGGATGTAAACCTAACCATGAGAGAAACAAACAGGGATGTGTGAGAGAGTCTTTATTGTAATCATGCTCTGGTGCTGGCAAAGGCCACTCAGGGGCTCTCACTGATCTGAGAACAGCTGGAGAAACACCAGTCACACGGGACCAGGCTTTCCCTCCAAACAGCTGGGAAAACAAACCGTCTGGCCTCAGCCACCTCAGGCCTGCTGCATGATCACACACACATACTGCTACTTCAGCCATGGGCTACACAGTCATTACAGCAGGGCACTGGAAAACAACATCAAACAGCACACAAAGCAGTCCTTTAAACACTCCACACACCTTCCCAAAGCTCTATACAAACCTTGGCCTGCACACGTGCTGCAGCTTATACAGAGCAACATACAGCTTCCTGCAAACACTAAACAGATCTAATCCACATTCACACATGAGGGGAAGCCTATGGCCCCAACACCACATCAGCCCACCCCATTCCTAAACATATTAACAGCTCTCGGTGGTTTCATAGCAATATAAGTCCAGCAGAATCCAAACAGAGTGGTCACACATGCATTGCAGGAACCAGCTGTGAAAGACTCACACAGAGCCTTCATTTACTCCTGTTTAAGACAGTGTCCATACTCTGTGAAGGTGCTATGACTGAATGCACTAGTTGCATTTAGCTCTATAAACTGAGAGAGAAAGATCACGGAACATATGCCCCTCCAGACTGAATGAACAACCATTGCACCGCACCTCAGAGGATTTATAGACTGTAAAAGATTCGTCATAAACTGAACATAACTGTGATGGATGGAGCGTAATCAATGCTGTGAATTGATGGCATATCGCAGAATATTAATACTATACCATAGACCTATACTAATGCAATGAAACCTCTCATCTCCAAAATGGGACCTTAATAGGAGAGAAAAAAACAACTTTTTAACCTTAACCTTTTCAACTACTTGAGACCACCGGTGGTTCCAAAAAGCACTTCGTCATATTCTTCATAGCTTTTATATTTCATAAGCTACATTCAAGAGCTGTATGTATGAGAGCTGTAACTGTCTTCTTTCCAGTCAAATAGATGGGTAATGTAATTTTAAACACTTATAATAAAAGAAGCTGAACTCATCATTTTTTTCTTTGTCTACTGAAAGTTGACCCATTTTTCCACAAATCTGGGCTATAAACTATGAACAAATCGTGTCTCTTCAGTGATCTGCTCTGTCAAAATTATTTTTATAAAATAATACAAAGAGGATCTAAGAATTTTGGCTTTCAGCAGTAAACTGTAAGCATATAGCAATATGTGTATGATCATAAAACACTTTCTGTTAGTTTGAGGGGAACTTTTACATATAAATAAATAAATAAATAAAATAAAAATGTACATTTATTTCATGCAGTTACTGAATAATTTGTGTTACAATTTGGTGATGTAATTTAGGATGGAAAAAACAAAATATCCCCCTGGTGAATAAGAAGTTAAAAGGCCCATGTCCTATATTCTTCTTGTATTTTATTGGTTCACTTGCGATATTTGTGGTTTAATGTACCAAAACGCTGCCATAATTTGTTTTTACAAGGCCATTTTCAACTTTCTGAATCCCATAGAATTAAACAGGCTGTTTTGTTACTGTATCTTTAAGTAAATGTCTCAGTTCTGATTGGCTACCCTGAATTGCGCCTCGTTCGAAAAGCAGTCCATGCTGAAACACTCCTTATAACTTACAGGTGGAGATAACTTGTAGACTAAATAGGTGGATATATTTAAATGTGTTGGTTTTTGTGACACCACAAAAACAGGGTGTTTTTGCAGCTTGGTTACATATACTGACTGAATGAACTGGAGAGTGACTGTTACGTACGCTGAAAAATTGAAATTACATCAAACCTTTTTAATTAAAAAAAAAGGTGAACATTCAGTTTTCCATGACATCGCCCCTTGAATGTACCTTAATGTAACGACAAAAGTTCCGTTGGTCCATTCATCACGAATTGCTCATAAAATATCAAGTGCAGCTGGTGCTTTGAAATACATAAAAAGTGTAAAAAAATGAGTTACAAGGTTTTTTGTTTTTTTT
>JAILXH010205376.1:0-10250 GCA_023558415.1 Piaractus mesopotamicus
TGTTTCCTCCTGCTGTACGCGCACTTCCGCTTTGTTATTGTCTTTGGGCAAAAGAAAGAGAATCAGGACATTACAGAGCAACATTACCAATGATTTCATTTAATTGTTCTTTGCACACTAGAAACCAGCTGAGACTCATAGTCTTATCCACAGTGGGACACTGCTTATATCATATTAACAAAAAACACCTGTAAAAAATACGATATATATCCAAAAGCATCCAGACACCGGCTCATTCAATGTTTCCTCTGAAATCAAGGGTGTTAATGAGAAGTTTGCCCCCATATATGAAATTCATATGAATTTCCTTAGGAGTGATGCACATGGATGGTCCTTGGAAAGTCTCATGAAGCCATTCATTTCTGAGGTTAACAAAAGGAAACTGCACTTGCACGGCTAAAAAAGCTAAACACGCTTAAATACTTTTTACTTTTCTGATTTAACATGGCCATAGAAGGTGGCACATTAATGAACTAACAGTAATTGAAGCTAGATTAAATTTACCGTCTTCACTTCCTCTGTTCCAGGTGGACAGCGTCTCTCGGCTGGGTAGAAACAGTCCATGCACTGCCCCTACACACAATATTATGATTCAAATATGTCACACACTCAAAACAGTTCATTAAAATGAGTAAGTATCATATTTAATGAAATGAAGTACAAATGTACTGAGAGAGACGTGGACGGTGGCAGACCATACCCGAATAATCTTGGAGGAGGCCGCGTCACAGCGATTATTAGGAATTTTCAGCACGGCAGACAGCCCATGGACCACTCCTTTAGTGCTCTCTATGTCTGTAGCACTCAGCTGCGCCTTATTCACACGCCATTGCTTTATGAGAGAGAGATAGAACAATAAGGGACCATATCTAAATCAAAATTACCTACTAATTATTGTTTCTCAGTTTTGTTCTGTTATTTATGTCCTTGTCGGGGTGGCTAGCTTTCAGTAGTTTGGAATCACAATGCTTTGCAAAAGTCAGAGACCACCTTCATTTATGTAATTTCCAGTCAAAACGGTCATTAAGTGCATCATTCATTGTTCAGCATCAGGAAAAAGGAACAATATAATCTTTTTTGTATTTATTATGTCCACTCTTTGCCTTTAATTACAGCTTCCATTCTTTTCAAGAGACTTCCTTTCAGTTTTTCAAAGAAATTCAAAGAAATTTCTCTACACTTCCAAAGTTCAGTCTTAGAAGTTGGTTAAATTTTTTTTTTAAGAGATAAGTGACCTACATTGCTGTCATTGCGGAAAATGCCAAGCTGATAGGAGAACCCCAGCATAGTGTCTCTATACAGGCCGTCCTGCAAATCGCCCTGCTTCAGAGTCTCCCCCAGGACAATGTGGTACTTTGTTACATTTACATCCTGTTTAGAAGACGACACAGAGACACACATGAAAACATACACTCCTCCACACAATAGCATTATATACACAGTGTTCTTGTGGGTGTATCGAAGTGTGTATATGTGTGTGAACATGTGATGTGTGCTTTTATATATGCATGTGTGTGTAGTGTGTGCTAGAATATATGTGTATGCTTACAGTGCCAGAAATAATTATTCGCAGCCTGAACAGAAATGGCTGCAAAAAAATGTTTTTATTAGCTTGACCTTACCTTGCAGTGAGGCACAATTACTCACAGACAAAATAAATCCTTAAAAATTAAACACTGTTTTCAAAAAACACACACCAACTCTTATTTAAGCAATAGAACACGAGAGGGAGTGTGGTATTCGCGATAACACGCAACCTTGAGTGTTCTATTGCTTTTATACAACAGGTAAATAAATAAAGTAAGAAATTAGTAAACTGGGCCGTAAACGCGGCATTTAATATGTTTTAATGTTCGCAATTCTTTCCGCCAAATTACAGTTCCTTACTTCCTTAACGAGCGTCAGAGTAATGAGCTCCGCTCACTCTCTGCACAGCCAGCAGTTCGTTCTCCAGCTCCACACAGACCAACTGACAGTTTGGGAATTTAGTGTAGTCTCATCTTCAGAGTCTGACCAAATCGGCTGTCGGTCAAATGTGATCTTAAAATTATCCATTTTCTGTTTGTGCGCAAAGTAGGAAGTCACAACGTTCAAATGCCTTGAGCGTCTCCTACAGCTGTCAAAGTCGTTGCTTAGCAACGGCGTCTCAGCGGAGTGATACAGTGTTTGTGAAAAACCTGATGTTATGGCAAAATAACAGCACAGCTAGAACACTTCTCAACTTTTCATAAAGACAATGTCACTTTTTTAATGGAAGCCCATTTCTGCCACAGAGAAAAAAATACATAGCCATTTAGTAACTCATAACATAGGAAGGTTTCCCATAATTATGACTTAGTATCTCAACATTATGACTCGCAATCTCATAATAATGACACCTCAATCTTATGGCTAAGTATCATTAATTACTATCTCATAGCTATGACTTCCTATTTCATAGTAATGATTTACTATGTAATAATTACGATTTATAATCTCATAATTATGGTTTACTATCCCATAATAAGTGACCTGTAATTATGATTTATAATCCCATAATAATGTTTCATATTTATGGCTTAGTATTTCATGGTTAATACTTATAATCTCATAATTATGACATACTATCCAAACTTTTGACTGGTGTATGCTGTGCTAAACATGTGCGAGCATGTTCAAGACTGGTACCAGTGAATCTTGGCCTGTGCTCTGCAGGTATTCCGTGATGGCAGTGTCCGTAGGTGCGAACACTGTAAAGCCGGATGCCTCCTCTATCGTATCAGTCAGGTTGTAAATCTAAAAAAAAAAAAAACCTGTTTATGTGTATACATATATATATATATATATTTACACATAAACATTAAAACAACACATTTTCTGTAGGTTTACACATACAGTACAATGAATAACTGCAGTAAAATGGAGAGATTTTAGCACATTGCCCAGCGTCATCTATCAGCCGAAGCTAATAAGTTTCTGTTATCATTTTGTATCATCCCTATTTGTAAGCTACTGGGAACCATATAAATAAAGTGTGACAGTCTTGTCAACCCCTTTCAGAGATTAGAACCCCTTAAAATCTCCCTTAAACTCTTAAAACCCATCATTCCACACTTCAAAATCTCTCATAACTATATAAACATTTGTTTCATAATCGTTACTACATAATAATTCACAGTAGTTATTGGGTAATACAGTGTTGGTTTAGTAATTGTATAATAAGCGCCTATGAACATTTTACATGGGGCACATACAATGAGAGAGCTCCTGAAGAGAGAGAACTCTGGTCTCTGGTTCAGCACCTCAAGTAAACCCTCACTCAGCTTACGATCAGAGATAAGAACCTGGAAAAGACAGGCAGCGGCACGTTAGCAGCCATTTCTATTACAGGACGGCATCTCTATTGCAATTCCAGTTCAGAAAAAGAACACTTGCTGTGTCGATCAGATGAATGAGTCCATTCTTTGCAAGCATATCTCCTGACAAAACTGCAGCTCCAGCAACTGTGGTGGTCTAAAGCAAAAGATGGACCATGGAACATCACTTTATTGCTTGGTTTTTACAGGGACATTGTCATAAACATAAACATAAACATAAAAGTCCAGTCAGCTTGTTTACCTCATTGGTCCAGGAAACAGGAAGAGTCCTTTTCAGAAGGGAGGTCATTTGTGGAGACGGGGAGCTACGCAGGTCAGACAACCCGAAGAGCCCAGACACAATGTGACTCCTAAAGGCAGAATAGGAAGGTCAGAAGCTGGAAAGTCACAATACCAATATCGGCAATCATACGCATAACTAAGGCGTGGCTAAACATTCAACTCTTTTCACTGGTACTGTGAGCCAATATACAAATGTGTGAATACCTCCAGTCAAATTACATGGTTTGTTGATTTTTTAAGTGAAAATAAGTTAACATGACCTTTAAAGCAGTGGTCACCAACTCTGGTCCTATAGACCTTCCTTCCTGCAGAGTCTAGTTTCAACGACAGTCTAGGTTGGAACTCAACTCTGCATGAAAGTAGATCTCCAGGAGTTCGTTGATCAATGCCCTACAGGAAAAAACTTACATATTTTGAATTTTCTGCAAATTTTAGGGAGTGATTTATATTTGTTTGCTAAGTTTAACACATAAAGAAATTTTGTGCCATAAACTTTACACAGGCCACATTTTTTCCAATATATAAAACTTTTGATATAAAGGATTTTCCTTAAATGCTTGAATATACAGGCTTATATATATCTACTTGAATATGTAGACAATACATTCAAATATATAAACCAGCTGTTTTGCATTGCATAACATTCTATGTAGTTGGATGAATCACAGACTCAGAGAAATATATCTAAATTAAAAACATGTGGCAAATTAAATTATGCATTTCACTCTGACAGTGAACTCACTTGACCAGACTTGGAAGGTTGCTGCTGGACAGCCAGAAATCCTGGTCCTCTTTGCTCAAATTGCCGATGGCTTGTGCTGAAGGCACGAGCAGGGTCAGGTTCTGTGTCTCGGACAGCAGCTGTGTGAGGTCTGCCCGCTGTGGATTATTCCAGAACAGAAGAGATGCTCAAAATAACCATAATAACTACAAAAAGGACTTACACTGCCTTTAATCAGTTACATTTCTTTACATTTCCAAATATTATATGTCTTTTCAGACATTGTTATTGCTCATCAGAGTTAGTCTCTATGCAAAAAGCTCTATGCCGTATGCAAAAGTTTGAACACCCCTGATGAAATTACATGTTTTGAAGTGAAAATAAGTTAACATGTCCTTTACAGAAAACACACGTACATATGGCATTTTTTGCAAATGTCAATGCACAGTTTCCTTGGTACCACTTTACTGTGGGGTGCTGTTTATAAGGCTAAGATAAGCTTGCCATGACAACTGACCCTACAGAAACTTGTATAAATGCTTATTCTAATAGGTGTCATAGAGGTTACTTTTGCCAATTTTGATCAAAGTTATCTAAAGCAGCCTTTGTGACAGATAACGCCTATTGGAATAAGCGTTTATAAACATTTATGTAGGGTTACGTCAGTTGTCAGGACAAGCTTGTATAAGTGTCATGTAGCCACATGAACAGCACCCTAGAGTAAAGTGTTACTGTTTCTTTTTATATCCTGAGTTTAACCTAAGGTGTAAATTAAAAACATATGCTACAGGCCACATTTTTCCCAATATGTTAAACTCTGCAAATGATCAGTAAGTGTGTTCTCTGGAGGGAATATGTAACTTATTTTTTACTTACAAAACATGTCATTTGACCAGGGGTGCCCAAACTTTTGTATATGACTGTACTAATGCAATGAAGATAACTTGTTACAGGACTTGCTTCTAGCTTTCAAAGAGTTGCTAAAGTAAAAAACTCTTAATACCAACAAAGAGCATCTCCCTGTATGAACATGATCAATTATGAATAAAGTTAGAATAAAATACTTATACTGTATTTCATACAAGTTTGACACATAACACGACATAATTAATTAGGGATGCATGATGATAATGGAGTCATATTGAAGTCGAAATAAAAGTTGAAATAAAAATCAGCATCAGATAGATGTTTAGATCAGATATTTTAAACTGATATTTGATGCTGTATGTATTGCCCTCTGGAAATACAGAACGTTTAGTTGATGCTGGGTTACTGTGCTAAAATATCTGCATTGCATTTTTCTGCTTTTGTAATTAGCTAATCCAGGTAGATTTAGTCCTGATTTTTACACATAAATGTTTCCATATTGGCACATACGTAGATGAAAAATATCAGAGATCAGCATCAGCCTACAATTCCCATATCGGTGCATCCCCAGAATACTTACAGTAACCCATGTATTGAATTCATTCAGGTCAGGATTGTTTTCCACTTCCTATAGAAAAACAGGGAAGCAACTATAAATACTGTATATGTTATATAAAATAAGTTCATGCATAAAATGCTCATGGGCTATTGGGCAGACATATGACATCTATCCTGTGACAGGTCAAGATCTCTTTAACCACTGAATGATAAAATCACTGGCGATGCTGTCAGACCTGTGCCAGAGTTCCGTAGCAGACACTTCCGTCTCCCGAGTATCCTGGCTGACACACACACTGAAATGTCCTCTGACTCACAGACAAGCAAAGAGCCTGAAGGAACAATGTGATGATGTGAACGTTCATGCTGATGAATTGACCAGATCATGTAATGGTTGACAGTAGGGGTCACCAGCTGAGGGCTGGTATGGCTGCAGGTTTTTATTCCAAAAAAGCACACCTCATATAACTGAGGGCTCCATCGTCCCCGAGGATGATAAAAATAGAACACGGGACACCAAATTGTTTTTTGTGTGATGCACAGGGGGAACGCTCTTTAATATTTACTAAGCTCCAAACAGTACAGCATCTGATTGGCTCTGCTGAGGCAGAACTTACCACAGGCATTGTAACCATCCTTTACAATCTTTGCAGCTATGTTTAATGCGTCTCCTGTGAAAATCATTCTAAAAACCTGTTTAATATGCAACAAAGAACGTAGGCAAACTAATTAAACAATATAAACGACGAAGATGCAGCATTGCTGAGATAACTTTATGACCACTTTATGACATTATAAAAATAAAATCAGAGCAAAAAAAAAAAAAAAAGTTTTGAAAAATGAACCAAAAAGCAAAAGTACAAGACTGTGCAGGTAATGTGTTTAACATCAGAATGAACTTCATATCCCACAAAGCACTGTGAAATGTTTCACTTTCACTCCTTTTCCTGCCAACGTTTGCAATGTATTTTCTTTTTAATACTTTTGTGGATACTGTTTTTAATGATCATATATGGCACAGTTTTATTTACATACAATGTTTGCATTTTATCATCATATTTTTAGCTTTCCATTTATTTTATCTTTGTTATCAAGGTTCTTAGCAGTTATGATTCAGTGAACCTTATGAAAGAATGATTTTGTTTAACTCTATTAGAATTATATTCATCTTGATATGGCCTTTTTTACTTATCGAAGTGGCCCCAAGGGACAAATATAATAAATGAAAAAGACAGTTCAGGAATGGTTAACTTGAGTGCAAAAATGAAACAATGTCTGTAAAATATTAATCAAGCAATCATGAGAGTGGCAGCCATCCATATCCACCCTAAATACAGCAACATTTAATCCAAAATGTGTCTCTAATTTGCTTTTAAGTGGCATTTTTTCATTAAATGTGTACAACAAGCATAATGCTAATTTTCATTAGCCTATCAATGGAAATTCCTAAGCATTATTAGCATCAAGCTAACAATTATTGTAGTTTTTTAGCGTGCTCTGTCTTAAACATCGACAATTAAAGCTTGTAACATTTTCTTACTTTGTTTATTGGAGTTTTCAGTTTCTCTAGAATCTTTTAAATACAGTAGTACAGACTAGTCGACAGCCAGTGTTCAGCGATTAGCCAGCGATGTCTCATAGCACATGAGCAGAACCAAATTATGTTCCAGGGCACATTGACGATCAATTTTTACTCTAATGGTAGCCATAAATTATGATAAATGCTAAGAATTGTGTGGAGTAGCTATTTCTGATGCCCATGCTAGTTCTGAAGAGCAGCGACATTGCAATATTAACATATAATAATTATTACAAGAAAACCTGAGCACAATCTGAATTTACAGAGATTTGCTTTACATTTTAAGAGTGCAGTTTATTACAAAAAAGTGATTTTTTTTTAACATTACACATTTAGTTACAGAGTTTTCATGTGTATACAGTATCTATAAGCACATACTCTCATAGATACTGTATACACATAAATGTATTTATGGCCCATAGATGTGTTTGTATGCATCGTGTGTCTGTAAACATATTTGTTATTTTATATGGTTGTACAAGAATTCTAAAGTAAAATGTAATGTAAACAAATCAGTTTTAGACATTGAGCTTTCACTTTGGGATGGATAACATTTTTTTTAGGATGGTTCTGGGGCGGTCCTGAAGTCAGTCTGGAACCCTGATATAACTGATCGGCTGATTTAAGATGAAGATCAACTGCCAAGTGAAATCAGCTGTGCTCCTTTTTAAAGGGACTGAAAATCCTGCAGCCATGTTGGCCCTTTGGGGAGAAGACTGGTGATCCTGGTTTACACTGTGGCGTTAGACTCATTAGTAAATAGAGGTTTTTATTTGACTGAAATTGTGTGTGTGCGTGCTTACCCGCGGGTGACATCCTCCCATCTGCTCTACACACTCACTGACAGCCTCACACTCTCTCCCATTGCCGCGGTAATTCTGCTTGCAGACACAGTAATTCTGAAAAAAAAAAAAAACAGCAAACAGCTAAATGGAATGACACTGTATGTATAGAGTGACTGAAGGATAAATAGAGGAGCTGAAAAAAAGATGATATGTATAAAGGATGTGCATTCTGACTGATTTGCAAATTCAAGTATTTGTAAAAGTTAGTGAACAGATTTTCAGCTGACTGTGAGGAAAAAAAAAGGTTTATTCTTTACAGCACATTATCAGATGATATTCACGTCTGCATTAATAAAGTTAATGAACCGCTGCTTCCTGAGTACTGGCTCTCAATGCCGAAAGAATGCCTTACAAACCTGATACTGCCTGTTTTGATTGCACTGTTCTGTTTTCTGTTAGAATTACACCAAGTGGAACCTTACACAGTATTACACTACATCAGAGAGAAACCAGATTTCCAGAATTTATTTAGTTTTTATGTATTTTGAACAGCTCATTCAAAACAGCTGGAAGGATGTCAAATGCTGTCAAACCGATGAGGCTGATGGGATACTGTGCTGCACTACAGAATATTACATAATATGAGAAAAAAAAATTGGTTGCAATGCCCCATTAACATTTCCAGGTGCTGGCTTTCAAATGCTGAAATCACATTTTTTTTTTTCTCATATTATGTAATATTCGGTAGTGCAGCACAGTACCCCGTCAGCCTCATCGGCGTGACAGAATTCATGATTTTGTATCTATCCTTCAATGTTTTCTCTCTAAAATACCCAGTATACATTGCACAAATATGTCACACCTCCATTGGGACTGGCGATTACACTGTAAAAAAGAAAACCACTACCCATTATGTAGAGCAGGGGTGTCAAACTCAACCACTAAAAGGGCCATATTAAAAAATCTTAGCAAATCTGTGGGCCAGCTGTGCTTTTATTTCATTTTTATGAAATAAAAACACGGACATTGCTTACTCAAAAAATGCCAAAACTGCAACAGCAAAATACGCATTGAATACTTGTTTAAAATAAATAAATCTAAATAAAAATAAATTGTTTTAGGTGTTTTTAACTGCCTATTTGCTTAAACTAGACACCAGGTATCTTTTCTTTTTGTGTAACCGCTGGCCCATAGATTGTTGTTGGGGAAAGGGGGTCAGAACGCACACTATGTTGCCGTACATGCTGGGAACTGTAGGGCAGCTCAGGGTGAAACAGGCTAATAAGAACAGAAAATTGAAATAATTCTGTGGGCCAAATAAGGCCTGTGTCATGGGCCTGTCTTGGCCAGCGGGCCTTGTGTTTGACATGTGGGATGTATAGGCTAATAAATACAGAAGTAATATTCAGCAAGCTCAGCTATCTGGCTTCCTTCTGCAAAAAAGTACTTTCAAACAACCTCAAGTATCTACCCATAAGCCTTCAAACATCTTCAAAACTCCTCCCACCTTAAAGATACTTCATCAGAAGGGGGTTTTTCCTAGTCTTTAAAGCAGAAAAAATCTCACTCTTGGGACTACTGTAGCACCAATAGGAAGCAAGCAGGCATGTTTACAGATATCGCAATGGTCACGGCTATCATTTTGGCTAGAGTGCCGCTTCAACCTCGATTACCAGAGCACACCCCTGAAATTCTACAAAATGCACCATGGACTGGCCGTCTCCTCTCACCTGTCCCGGGCCCACATGGATACAGGAGGCATTAGGATGGCATCCCCCTCTGGAGGGCTCCAGGCAGTTATTAACAGGCTGACACTCATCTCCATCCTCTCTCCATCCCTTCACACATTCACACCGGCGTGTGCCCGGTCCTGTTTTTATACACTTAGCCTGGGATTCAAACACATTCAGTCACATTCACTGGCAAATACACACATACACAGGGTATAAAATTATAATTGAATTATAATTATAGAGAATAAGTTAGATTTAATTTAAATGAGTACAGACCAAATTAGCATTGAATGTTAAAAATTCATTCACTATCAATTTTCAATACCTAAGCAGTCAGTTTTATCAGCATCACTGAAACAATAATTATGC
>JAILXH010205423.1:9234-29602 GCA_023558415.1 Piaractus mesopotamicus
TGCTCCGCATTTAAGAACAGCTCTGGATTTGATGTAATATTAACACAAATGTGAGACTAGAGTAGAGGAAGAATAAGTGAGCATAAAGATCCTGAAATTCCTAATCAAACAAAAAGACAAGTAATGTAATGACATGTTTCCTGCTCCGCTGCTAGAGCTTGTGCACTTCCTAGTCTGAACAGGCTTGAGGAAAACATGGTTTGAATATAATATGTACCTCAGAATCCCTGTAGGATAGAGGAGGTGATGAACTCTTCTTTTTTTCCTTCCTGAGTACAGGACTGTGTTACACTGGTACAGGAAAATCCTACATGATTGTGCAGGAGAAAAGGGAGTAATTTTTGAAGGTTTCACCAGGTGCAGTAAATTCTAAACGCAGAGAGAATTTTGAGTTGGTCTGAGTTATAGGGAGAATTTAAAGCTGTATTTATAATGGATTTGTTTAAGCAGGTTACTGTAACTTAAGTGATTACCAAGAAATCTGTATCCAGTATAAATCTGCAGTGTTCATAGTTTTACAAGTCTGGCAGTAATAATTACAGAGTGAAAGAGTGAATGCTAAAAATGACAAAAGCAGGAGCTCTTTCAGTAGTGGAATTCCTGTTTGAATCTGTCTCTCAATAATGGAGTAACGAAACCCTCTGTCACACATGACAGTGTGCTGTGTTGTTATTTTCATTGAGAGATGTGCCTGTTGATAAAGCTGACCTGAACATCTGGGCTGTAACCTTTTAATCTGGGCTATCTGTGGTAATTTGGGGAATGTTTATCTCATGTGAATTAGTTCATAAGTGAGTAAGTGCACCTTTAGTTAGATTTAGGGCAACCAGTGTTGAGTCAAAGTATTTTACAGCCAGTGAAATCTCTTTACACTCTAGAACCTCTCCTGGTAAAGCAAGTCCAGCTTGAATAGTTCTTAAAATTGCAATGAGTTTGTAAAGATAGTAATTTCTTCATCACGGTACAACAGAACAACAGTGCTGCAAGACACCCTGTTAGGAAGCTCTGAACATGTTTTGGGGTTTCTATAATGATTTTCTGGCGGGGTTTTGGTATTTCAGCACTTGGATTATTCTGTCAGTTATAGCTTTTTTCTTTTTATTCTTTGCAGGGCTTAAATTGCAAATGTGTTACCATTGATTTTGTTCTGCTTTTAATATATGAACCAGAGTGATCAACTCCTAAACAATAAATCACTAATAACTCTTGCAACCATAATCCATACACAGCATTACTCTCATGATGATAAACAGTAAGGTACATGTGTACTTACTGTCTGTCATTTTATAGTTCTTCACCTGTGAATGTCTGGGACTCGTGGACTTTGGTCATGTTTTCTCTGTAGTGCTTTGTTTGGTTAAGGTGGTGTCTCGATGCTTGTGGGTAGATGCGGGCTCATTGTAGGCAGTGTTAAACTTCCTGTGAGGTCACTCTCACATCTCACATTCAACCCGTCAGAGCCCTGTTATTCATTGCTAGTGTGACATTAGTCCAGCAACACTTTTAGGGCTGGTGGAAATTTCATATAATCCATTACCATGTAATATTGAAATGTTATAGTGACCAATGTAAGGCTGCACTGCCAAGCCTCGAAAAGCTATCACCCCCTCAAGAATCCACAGTAAGTAATAATGGCGTTGTTTCGTTGGACTGAAATCAGCTCTAGCTAATGACACAAAGAAACATGCTTTCACACTCATGCCTCTTCTGTAGTGCCTTCCTTCTCAATTTCCTTGAAATTTAAATGCAGTTTTATACCATATTGGCTACTACATCACCTAAGGTGCCCCTTTCAAGCAAAGCTTTTTTTCTAAATTTCAGTTCATGTTTAACTGGAAAGCACCTTAGAAATGTCTAACAGCATGCAGAAGTGCTACTTATAATAATGGAAAATGAATGTCCACAGTTTCAAATAAGCCTGGCGTGTTCCTTAACCTCTCTTTGACATGTTTGTCGATTTTTATATGTTGGTGCAAATGCGTGTGTCATCATAATTGTGGGTGTCTTAGTGCAGGGATATCTGTGAGTAATTCTACCCATTGCCTGCACAGGTGATACTGAGCTGAATATAGCACCTTTTGGCCAGCTGGCCTTACTATTTAAAACTGGGAGAGGACCCAGGGGGGCCAGAGTTGACCTCGCCAGCATTCTGCAGGAGCCACTCAGAGGATCGAGGCGAGGGTATACATGTATGCTTGTCAAGAGCTGGAAATGTCCCCCGAAAACTGTTGCACCTTGCTGAGAGGCAGGTCTGGAAAGGTCAAACGAGATTGCCATTCTTTTAGTGAACTAATTGCCTTTCGCTTGTTAATACACTAGTGTCTCAAACCAGACTTCTGACTGTCATCAGAGAGTCTGGTGGGTTTCACCACTCATTGTGGACAGCCGTCAACTCTGACTGGCATGCAAAACAGCCAGCTACAAGCTGCTGTCTTCACATGACGTGTAGGGGCAGGCAATTGTCAACAAAAACAGACCCACGTGAAACAAAGAGGTATGCATCGGGAGCACACAAGGATATCTCATTTACTTGCTGCTGACTGCTTTAAATATAAAATGCTTGTCAAACTTCTGAAGATAGGATGCTATGAATACAGTGCCTGCATATGACTTCATAAGGCTCATGTGCTGGTCATGATTATGAAATTTTAGGTGGCAATTCATTTCCATATTCCAACTAATTGCGATTAGAATTATAATGGTCTGTTTTTGTCATTCAATGCAACTATATTGTATCCAAATGCATTGTATGAAACATACAAGCCTAAAGTGGCCAGACTGACTTGATTATCTGTCTTACCTAGATATTTCGTACAATACTTACTCCCTGACACAGCTTAAGCCCAAGTAGCTAAACGTTACTTAATGCTACCCTCAAAAGGTGTTTTAGCACCAGGCTATAATGGTCAGCTTAAATAATTGCGATGTAATAATGTCATGATTGGGAAAGGCCTAAAGGCTCATTGTGTGCAAAGCAGGCGACTATTTGCTTTTAGTGACTAGCTTGATAAACAGAAGTTACACTAAAGAGCTCGTGTTCACCTTTTGTATGTGAATTTATTAGAAATAATATATGAGCTCAGTCTGGAAATGCCTCTGAAATACTTTGAACAGGTCATAAATATCTGGTGCCTGGAGAGGACTCTTTGATTTGTTTAATCTTTTTATGTGTCGATGCTGTTTTTTTTAATCCTCTGATTAATAATATGAACTCATAAAGCTCATTAATAGTTTTGGCCACAGATTTGTTTTTTTATGTGTTACATGAGTGGGTACTTTAGTTTGGACTGGTGTAATGGAGCCGAGGGAGTGTGTGAGGGTCTGCAGATTGTAATGAGTGAACGAGTGGCAACAGCTGAGGCAGACAGTGCAGTCATCGGCACTCAGCGGCCCTTCTTCTGCCTGCCTCTGTGTGTGTGGGTGTGTGTGTTGGTGGGAGAGAGAGAGAGACAGAGGACAGTGCTGTGAGAGCATGTTTGTCTTGCTTGAAGCCTATGCAGTCCCATTCTCTCTGCTGCTCATCTTTTTCTCTGGTTTCTCTGGATATAACTTACGGGTAGAGCCTCTGTGCTTATTTTGGAGATTTGTCATTTACCTAAGCGACAAGAGAAGAGGAAAATCAAGGGACAAGGGAAGTGGAGGCGAGTGGAAACACACCTTTTGACCAGACAGAAGAAGTGGAAACTGTGCTATCCATTGTGTGAACTTCTTAGGTGCTCAATTGAGGAAATATTGCTGTCCCTTTGAACAAATCTGACCATTATGGAAAAGTTCCGCCTGTGATTAGCTACACATGAAACCTTTTCTCACACCTCAAGAAAAACAGCTGGAATATTGGTTTCTGTTTTCTGCGATTTCAGCCTTTGTGCTGAATTGAGACACTCAACTGAGATCATTATCTTCAGTACTGGATTCAGTCATGCTGGATACCAACCATTGCCTTCACATTGATACATCCTCTTTTGAGGATCATCCAACGAGAACAGATCGAGATAAGCAGCCTGTGAGGCTGGACTATGACAGACATGCTTATCATAGCCTTAAAGAAGGTGGGCCCAAGACATCACGTGTCATTTTTACATTAGCCCTTTATATCTGGTGCAAAATAGTGGCCAAATTTCTGCCATTATATGTACTATTTTCAGTTAATAATGTGATTTCTGAATGCTGTTGTTGTGTTTATTTTTATACAAATCTGTTCTTGGTTTTGACAAAAAAAATGCATGAATAGAAAAGACACAAGTCACACATCAGTAGTCTGATTGAACAGAACAGTAGTTAGCTCTCAGCAATCCAGGCTGCACTCAAAAAGTGCTTGCGTGAAAAAAAAAAAAAGGTGCATCTTTTGTACAGTGACAGTAAACTGGTGGCACACTGAAATTGTTGCTATTATTATTATTATTAGTAGTATTATTATTATTGTTGTTGTTTTTGGCACACTACCCAGGCCCATCTGGTTCATGTGGTTAAAATATACATACAGGCCATACAGATTTACTTACCGTTCTGACATGTTAACTCCTTAAACTACAAGGGCCTGTGTGTAGTCCCACATTCCAACTACATAATAATCTAATAAGCACATAACTTAAATATTAAATTTCTCTTAAGCACTGCTGAATAAAATAATCTGCAGTTTAAGCAGTTGAGCAAGTTTTCCAGGTGAGTTTTACTCCATTAAAACTGTTGTTTTAGCACAACAGGTCTAGCTTAAAGTCTTAAGAGGTGAGGTTATTCCCCTGATAGTCTGTTAAGAGTGTGAAGCCAAGAGTAAGAGCCAGGCTGACCTATGTGATGTGCCCAGCTCAGGGCCTTTGGGGACAAGAGACATGTTTAATTGAACTCACCAACTGGCAGGCTTAGGGATTAACCCAGTTGGCCACTGTGAGTTTGGGCTCTTGATTCTTTCCTTCTGACTCCAAAGGACAAGTTGCTGTAGATATAGAAGTAGGACACTCTCTGGTCTCCATTAAATGTGAAATTAGTTCTCCTGTCTCTCAGTGTAAGCAGAGAGAGCTGGCGTTTAAGGTGTCTGATTGATTTACAGTAATGGTCCAAGTTTCTCAGAGAGGTGTGGGGTGGGGGGTTGTGTTTCCTCAGTGGTGCACTTGGGACAGAAATAGTGGTTAACGGAGGAGGGGGCGTTTGAGTGTTCAAAGGCTGCAGTTAAAGTGGGAATGAAAAGAATTTAGATGACACTGTAACAGTGCAACTAACAAAGGCATCCAGGGAGAGAGTGGACGAGGGGGCTGTGTATGAACTAGCCCAGACTGAATTGAGAGGGTGGGCTTCACCTACTCAGAATAGAATTCCCATTCGTGCCAGTCAGTTGTGCTATACATGTCCTTTGGCAAGTTTTGACATGTCATTGTGTGGCACATGTGTATGTGAAGTGGAGAGAGTGAATGGTGCTATTGCTCCATAAAGCCCAGCACTAATCCCATAGACAGTGCCCATGAAGGTCAGCACAGCTGACCAGTGAATACTGCAGTGCCATGCCCATGATGATGTCATTTATAAAGGGTGACAGGTGTGCCTTGGCTCTTCATTCCACAAAGTGTGGTGGTCTCACCAGTGCAGGGATGACTTGACTAAGACCACTAACGTTTGAGTGATGTTTAGGCTTGAACCTATTTGCTGTGAGGTTGCTTCTGTTGTGGTGCCTATAACGTTAAATAATTTTAAGTTCAGAAAATGCACCGTCTAAGATGCACATATTTGTCTCAAAATCTTGTTTTTTTCTTTTTTGCTTAAGAGCATTCTATAGCAGTGCAAAGCATTAGTTTCATTCACTTATGTTTATTTATTATCATTATATTTTTTAAACTGTGGTAGTGCTTGTTAAACTGACTTACGGAACACTTTTCCTTGCGAAACATGAACGTTGTCTTAACTGGCTGACATGAAAACACTCATTCATTCATTCATTCATTTATTTATTTAGAAAGATGCTGTTGCATGCCACTACGTCCCCACCCAAAGATACTGTTGTCAGTTGGACGCCAGTTTTCCTTTAGTTTTGCACTGGAGCTACGAGACTAATGTCACTAGCAAGTAATGGAAGCTTATAGGCCCAAGCGTTGTGCACATTGCATGCTTAAACCATCAACACACTTGCCTCAAACCACATTGAGCTGTTAAGTAATCTCAAGTTTCAAAATAGCTTCTGCTGCTGTACTCTAGTTCTCTAGTATTTTTGTCCATATTTCAGATAACCATACATCAAACAAACATGTCTTGGCTTATCAAATATGTGTTATGAAAAAAAAGTAAATTTAGATTTTTGGCTGAATCAATGATTTAACTAGTGTATTATTTAAATTCTGTTGCACCCATTGTTTTGATCGGACTGAATGATTTCACATTATGATGTTCAGTCAACAGAAATGGTTGAAGAGTGACTGATCTTACATTGTGTTATTCAAAACAAAACAAAAAAAAAGTGATGCTGGTTCCACACTCCACCCAGTTCACGGTTGAGCAATTCTGCCCTCTCTTGTGCCAGTGCTCTGTATGTTCCTGTTTTTGACCCTGATCCTCCACCTCTTCTTTCATTGCTTTTGCTCTCTATGGCACTCTGTTTGAATTAAAGAAAACGGTCGAGCGTGGAGAAACAGGAAGTGTGTAACAGCAAATAGCCACCATCTTTCACAGTCCCTCCCCTCTGCATGTATGTTAGTGAGAGATCACCAGAAAGAGACTGCTTTCAAAACCAAGACAGACTCATACTTCAGCTTCCGTGTACACAAACTCTGAGCCTCTGGATGTGGAGGAGCCACTGAGAGGCGGAAAGGGAGTCGTAACATTGCCATCCTGATGTGACTGTTGAGTGTGTTGTTTGAATTCTCTACTCTCTAACTTGTCTTCTTCTGTCCTCATGCAGTCCTCCAGCTCAAACTACAACAGAGGAGGACACGAGAGGAGCTTGTCAACCAAGGAATCATGCCGCGTAAGTTCTCCTCTTCTCAACTTTCTTCCAAAAGTTTCAGACCATGTTTGTGCACTTTGTTGAAAGCAGCGCTTATTTGTTTTTCAGCCAGTGCTGCTGTCATTGCAATGCAGCTGTCAATGCAGATGTCCAAACATGCAGCTGTCACATTGCATGTTATGTTGAATGTAAATGTCTGTCACCTTGTACAGTGTTGAGAAGTGTTTAGCAAAGCAGGTCATCAAAGACCATATTTGCATGTTTATAAAAATTTGAATGAAGAGTACGAGTATTATTGTAGGCTTTATTTATTCAAATGACTTGGCTAATGCAAGACTAAGGAAGGGTTGGTTGGTTTCCTCAGTTCAAGTGTGTTGCAAGACTTAAGTTTCATTGTTACTGCTTGTAATAGTAAAGCTGTACCAGATGTATCAGGGATTGTTTGCTACTCCGTTTTAGGTTCCATTAATATTTCAGTCCTTCAATATTTCATTTTACTTGTCAAATCATGAAAGTTTAGGCTTTCACACACTTTTTCCATAGTAGGTATTCTTTTCATTGCATTGTATAAACAGCTAGTTAGATCATTGATTCCGTAACGCTTTGAACTCCATATACTGCACTGTACTTTGCATAGCTTCATGCAGTCAGTGTCAAAGCTGTTGTTTTGGTTTGGTCTTATGCTGGAGACACCGGAGATCCTGCTGTAGGAGAATGTCTGTAAGCTTTGGTCTGGCCTTCAAGTGTCATTGCTCAGTCATTGTGAAAGGGCCTGCTTGTGTTATCAGGTGGTCCTGCTTCCCCCTCTGTTTCCACTTCCTTATTCTGGGTTCTGCTCATCAGACAAGAAGAGCCACACTGTTCACACTGGTCTCTGTTCTGCCTATCTGTATGAAGGAGGAAGTACTGCCGCAGCAGCTACAGCTGAACTTTATAGCAGTAGAAGCCAAAGATGACTCTTGTACTCTTATATCATACATGCAGGCCACATAAGGACCAAGAGCTCAGGACATCTAACCATTCTGGAACTCCGGCTTTATGCTGATTACTTAATTCCCATCTCCTATTGCTCAAATAGACACTCTAAAGAGCATTTTATCGGTTGAGCCAAAACATATGCTTCATTAAGTAACAAGCAGTTTAACTGGTTTTATTTAAGTCAAACAATGTGTTAATCGAAATGAAGCAAGGTTAAAAAAAAGTTCAGATTAGGATTGGGTGGTATAACAGTATTAAGGTATAACGTAGTAGTTAAAAATTATATTTCAAAATGGTCCCTGTTTATGTAATAAACAGCCAAATAATTACATTCAGTCTGTTCACATTTTTGCGTTTCTTGAAAACAGTTGTAGCCAGAGATGAGAACATGTCCAACATGCATTAGCATCTAAAAATGCACCCCAGCTGATCACTTCTCTCGACTTCCACTGTTGAACCAAATGGTTCTCACAGCCGTTTCATATTGGTTGTAGTTTCTTTTCCTGCCTGATGTGCTGCTAAATCAGGACTTGGGACAACCTAAGAAAAACTACACAGAATAGTAGTGATGCACGACTCCGTGTTTTCTGGACTTGACTCCAACTCTCGAGTCAATGGAGAATCAATAGTCAACTCTATGACTCCACTTAATTTTAACCAAGACAGCGCTACAGCCTGTGATAAAGGGATGCAGCAGAGATTAAACCATCCTACACATAGTTTACCATATCTTTTGAGAAACTGCAGGTTACAGTGACATGATGAAAAATCATAGATTAAACCAAGTAACATCGGGCAGTTTGACAAATGGTTACAGCTGACTAATGTTTAAACTCATCTTACCATTCTAGTATCAACCTTTTTCAATAATGAGGGATGAGAGGTGAGAAAATCATTACTGTAGTCATAATTCTTTAAAAAGAGAAATTTTCAAGTTCTATTTCAGTTCTTTCAAGTTTTCATTCTGCATCAGTTGGATGTTATTTTGTTCCTCTGTTCTCAAGGCTGAAGTTGACATCATATTTGCCAGCTCTTTCAACTTTTCTGCTCCATCTTAAATAATGCAGCATTTACTTTAATTTTGTGTAGGTGCCACAACGTTAATTGCAGCACCGTTTACGGTGGAATGGAAATTTTAAAGCAGTAGCGGTGCAGATAAGAAGCCAACTTCAGCTTCATCCTGTTCTGTGGAAATAAAGTTCGTTTTTGGGTTTCGTTCCTTGTACTGTTTCTAATCATTTTTTATTGCAACCCTAATCACAAAAAAAGAGTTAGGGTGCAGAGCGGTGCAGTGTAGAGGCAGGCTTATTGAAAACATTGTGAGCAGAGTTTGTGCTTACAACAGCCTGATGAGCAGTGTTGGTGCTGGCAGTTAAACAATCTCATACTATTCAAACTTAACAGAGTCGAAGAGACTATTTCAAGCATTTTGACTCTTAGAGTCATTGTTCAGAAGTCAACCCCGACTCCCACACATGTATGGATTAAAGAAATTATTCTTTTGGAGTCAACTCCCCATCGCTTCTGCTTTGAGTGGCTTGTTCACAAACAGCTACATACACCACAGAACACGTTCACTTTTGGCTGTCACTGAGCTATGCGCTGTCATATGTAAGTCTGTATTTTATAAAGGTGTTTAATTTGAACGTCAGTTAGTTGGGACCGATCCTGTACTGTAGTGTGGCACTTTTGGCCTGCTGACTAAGCCATCATTAGCTTAACGTTAGCCAATATGTCACAGCTCTCAAATTCCACACAACAGATTTTGGCTTTCTGTCCCTCCAACACCAGATTCAGACCTGTACTGTGGTGCATGCCACTGTTAATGCCTGACCCACCCTACAGGATAATCGGGCCAATTTTGAGGATGATTTCTTCCTCCTGACAATCGCAAAAGGTCCCCTGATATCATGGTGATCTTAAACGATGAGCTTCCCGGGTTATTCTGTGGTTTGGCGTGTCTATTATTTACTCGTCCAATCTATCCCAATCGAGTCAGGACTGCCCTGATTGTGAACTGTAAATATTAAACATGTTAAATATTTATGACTCAGTGTCCTGTAGTGGGAATTGGCCTTCGATTCTCTGGAGTGAAATATGGTGTTAACATCATGCCTGAAAGACCATTAACCAGTAAGAGCTGAGCTGAACTGAACTTGTCAGTGTGTATAGAAGAAGTTGTAAATGTGGTGGCTAAATCGAGAACTATTCACCTCAAGTGTGTATGTGTGTCTATGTATGTATGTATGTATTTACCTCAGGCTCACGTTGCAGTGTGTTTATATGCCCTGTTGACCCCTTCTTTTCAGCCATGGCTTCATCCACTTTTTTTTCCTCTTGGCTTTTTCTATGCAGAGAACACACATCACCAGCATAGCAATAGCCTCGATATCATCCACAGTGTTTTGTTTAGATCTAAAGTCACATAAGTTTGCGATAAACTCCTGCAAGGTTTTGAGAATCAGAGCTATTGGACTGTTCGCGTGCAAAATCTGAAAGTGTATGGTGTTTCATTCAGAGCATATTGTGTAGTGTGGGGACTTTAATGATGAACAGCAATTAAGGACAGACAAAATGGTGAAAAATATCATTATGTGTGGGGTCTGTAACATTTTCAACAAAGGTTAGGATTTTTAAAATCCTGTAGTGTGGGCCAGGCATGAGCCAATGTTAAGTTTGCTAAGAGGCTACAGATCCAGTTTTAAATTCACCTTTCTGTCCCTCAAACACCACTCGCTTCCCTTCACTCCCACGGATTTGATTCATTTATCATCTAAACGGTGCTTTAGTTGTGGTAAGCAGAGTTCGTTTGGCTCAATTTACTATCAAAAAATATATTTTTTCTTTAGAGTGGTTCAGGCTACTGCACACAACGAGGGCTTTTCCAATGTGCCGCTTTATCAGCAGGCCGATTGGCTGTTTTTACTGAAGGGCAGGACTTTGCCTGTAAACTGACCCCATATGGCGCATTATGAGCTTTCCTGTTCGTTTTTCAACCAGTGGCCGGTCTCTTCCTTAATAATGTCAGCCAAACTAATGCTAACCAGCTCCTCTTTCATAATTAGCAGCACTGTGTAACATTTACCAATTGTTGTTAGATAGATGGTATGACATTTATTAAATGATAGATTGAAAATCATGCACTGCACTTATTTAGTGACCATATAAGCAAACTGCATTTATACTTTTTTATTTTTTTTTTATTTTTAGCCTATATTGTGGCAATATTTGGAGACAGTTTTGAAGATATGAAAAAACTGTATACTGCCTAACCCTAATTCAGATGAACAAAAGCAATAGTTTTCAATAGTATACTAATATTGAGATTATGTTTTTACATATTGCAATTGCAGTATGCCTTAAGTATACTAAAATACTTTGATGAAGCAGTGATGTGACACAGATTGGCCCTTACTTTTTAAACCAAAATAGTTTAACTTTGTTCGATTACATGATTGCTCTGATTCAGCAAAACACCCACACACACTATAATCTGGAACTGGTCACAATGTTCACAACAGACAGTAAAAACACTTTGTTGGGGTACTCATTTGCATACTCTGACTTTTTGTGATATGAATATTGCAGAAGCCAATATCACGCTATTAACACTATTTTGTGCAGCCCTGCTCACATGCACTATGTGTCGTTTATTTAGCAATACACAGAAAGTTTTGAGCATGTTTTGTCCTAAACTTTGCTGGCAGGCACTTACCTAAAAGTCTTTACTCTATGTCAGCTCAGTGGAAGAAAGAGGAGGGGATGATTAACACTAGGATGTGAGAACAGGTGGGGTGGGTCTGTTTCTGCTATCACGTTATGGTCCTGTAACAGTTCCTGGGCTTTTATAAGAGACTAGACAGCTGACCAACTCACAGTGCTTTCATCTTTTCTCTGTCAGAGTAGCTTGAGGTGCATCCTGACATCACACTGACCTGCCACACTGTTTTTAATTGTGATCACCCCTGTTGGGCACCCCCTGCCCAAGCCTGTTGTTGAGGAAATGTCGTCAGCTGTTAGACAGTCAGAGCTGTTACATCATACTCAACGGCCACATTCTCATTCCTCATTCTCATCTTTAATATGTGGAATTTTCACAGACTTTGGTAGCTGTGAAGTAGCTGTTTAGTAAAGTACCTGTTAGAAATTTAAAGAAATATGTGGTGAAATGTCTGCAGTGTCTTTGGTCAGTTTAGTTTGTAATGTTTGCTCACTACAGTGCTCACAGTGCTTTATTTTTAGTGTACAGCATTTTAATTGAATAGGGCTCTAGCTTCAACTGTGGCCTTGGAACATGATCAGACCCCCAAATATCCTGTTATAACTGCAGTCCAGGGAGACTAGTTTTGTACTTTCCCTCCTCTTTTAGTCTTGAATTAACCAGAACAGGCCATCAAAGAAGCAAGTATTACTTTACTTTCAGTTACCCCTTTTATTTCCCACGAGATTGCTTGTACAGCAATTCCTCATTTTCTTCCTCTATTTATTTCTCTTAAATCTCTTGTTGTCATATGATGCACTTTGAGATGTATTGACTAATTTGACACTAATGTAAATAGACACTTCTGCTTTGAGTGTGTTCTTCTATATCAGATATGACTGTCAGTGTGCTACAGTCAGATTGTGAGTCCATCTTTGCTTCTGTCTGCAGCGCTGAAGAGTCCTGCTGCTTTTCACGAGCAGAGAAAAAGTCTGGAGAGGGCACGGGTGAGTAACTTAACACAACCTTATAATATCCATCCTGCTTGTTAGCAGAATTCCAGTCCAACGTAAGAAATGGAAGTCTAAGAAGCCTTTTAAATTAAATTGTCAGGTTTCGTACTGAAAAAGCAGGTCACTTTTGTCTGCCTGCCCCTTCCCTCTATTTCCTGCAGACCGAGGATTATTTGAAGAGGAAGATCAGGAGTCGTCCAGAGAGGTCAGAGCTGGTGAGGATGCACATTCTGGAGGGTGAGTGTCAGACAGTGCCCTGTAACTCAGAAATGGTAGATGCCTGCAGTAAAATGGAAAATCTTTTTTTTTTTTTCAGTTGCTAATGTAAAGTTATTTGCTAATATATGACGTATGAGTTATTATCTGCATGCAGAAATGTATCTGTTTGTCGATATGCTTGAAGTCTTTGCTCTCAGTTCTTGATTTTAATTAGCAAAATATAACTAAGAGCAAAATAAAAAAAGCACAAAAACAACAGGAAGAACAGACACAGAAGGGACAAACTTGTGGTTTTGCTCTGTGTTTGTATGATTTTTGATTTCTAAGTTGTCAGTTGTCCCACCCACAGAGACTTCAGCAGAGCCCTCTCTGCAGGCCAAGCAGCTGAAGCTGAAGAGGGCTCGACTAGCTGATGACCTCAACGATAAGATCTCTCACCGGCCCGGCCCCATTGAGCTCATCCACAAGAACATCCTGCCTGTGCCCACACTTATAGGTCAGCATTAAACCACATAACCACTGACATCATTAACAGACTTTTTTTTACACTCTGTCGTCATCATTTAGCAGTCGGCCCTGTCTCTGTCCACTGAGTCATTTGTGTAGTCGCTTATTGTCACATTAGAGTCCATTTTCTTCCTCCACATTCTCTCAGGGTCTCCGAAAGGTGAGAATTCCTCATTGGATGAGGACAGCAGTGATGCCCTATCACCTGATCAGCCAGGCAGTCAGGACTCCCCGCTAGGCCATGCCCCTCAGCACTCTCCCTCCGATATGCTCAATCTAAACAGAAATCCCTCACCCACACAGGTACATTACAGGTTCTTTTTACATCAAGCGTGAACATGCTAAAGCAGTGTTTCCCAACTCCAGTCTTGGAGACGCTCCCTGCATTGCATAGTTCTGTATTTTCCCTGCTCTGTGTTTGCTCAATACATGATTTGTTAATTATTATCGCCAGTATAGCCATTTGCAGTTCTGATATTGCAGAAGGCTGCAATGTGTAAATGAGCACTCTGAACAATTATTGTTTTTGCTATGAGAATCTTGACTAATCAGTTTTAGAAGAGCATGTCTGTGGATGTTTTAATGAATCAAAGTATTCATATTATTCGACTAAATTAAATAATTTTAGTCAGAGCGATCTTCAGTCATGCCACGTTATTAGTTCTGCGGTACGCTTTTAATATATTGAAAGGTGTTTTACAAATGCAGTATAAGGAAATATAATCGCAGTTCTAGTGTGTTGCCTGCGTCATGCTGATTCAGCCTAAGAAGGATTTGAAAATTAGCTAATGATATGACTCAGTATGTTACAGCAGGAAAAAGACAAAACTTCTTTCTTGCAGGTGAGTCCTCAGCACTGGAGTTTGGAAACACTGTGCTAGACAGTTTTGTTTAACATTGTCATTCATTCACAATTTACTTCACTGCTGCACTTGCTTGTGTGTAGTCAAATAGTGAAGACGTGTGGGAATAGGACCAGAATCAAGATTACCAAAATACATTTATATGAGCATGAATGCTATAAACTAACTAGTGAACAACTTGCAGTTCCTCACTCAGGCCCCAACATCTCTGCTTAATACCACTGACTCCTCCTCTTCACAAAACATGACCAATGGAACTCTGGTGGCTGCAAGTGCCCGTCCTCCTACTGGACCTGCCAAAGTGAGTGACATACATCAGCGCTTTCCTATTAACCTAGAAGTGACCACTTTTTTCCTCGAATGCTCATATTTAACCTTTTATTGTTCATGTCTTATCATTGTTGCAGCCACAGTCAAAGTCTAGTTCTGATCGGCCTACTCAGCGGTCTAAGAAACCCAAAGAGAACAAGCCTAAAGTGAAGAAGCTCAAGTATCACCAGTACATCCCCCCTGATCAGAAGAATGACCGTGAGCCGCCACCCCAGCTGGACTCATCTTATGCCAAGATCCTCCACCAGCAGCAGCTCTTCCTCCAGCTCCAGATTATCAGCCAGCAACAGCAGCACTACAACTATCACACCATCCTGCCTGCTCCCCCGAAGTAAGTCCTGTTAATTAGGAAAGGTTTGCAGGTTTTTTTATTATTGTTTTTTATGTTAGTGCACAGCACCGATGTAGATAGAGATGGAACCAGTCCGATACCAGGAAAACACACTGTATAGGTGGGGAAGAAAGAATCCAATATTGTCCAAACAAAGTCTGTAGTGTATCCAGCCAGAAGTATGTCAGAATTGCTTGTAGCTCAACATAAGAGGTCACGTGACAGCAGTAGCCACATGTAGCCTTACATGAACATATGAATAGCTAGCTAAGCGTTATACCAGAATTCAAATCCTTCGCTATAGTCTAATTCAGTGGTGCTCGATCCTGGTACTGAAGATCTACCACCCTGCAGAGTTTAGCTCCACCCCTAATCTAACACACCTGATCCAGTTAACGACTGTCTTCAGGGAGGATGTGAAAACTAGAACCAGGTGTGTGGGATCAGAACTCTCCAGGGTGGTAGATCCCAAGGATTGGACACCACTGGTCTAATCTGTATTGTGTAATAGACATTTACACTGTAAGTGATATTTTAGATTGCCGTCTTAAGTGATCTTCAGATTGAAAATAGCTGATTTTTGAGCTTAGTGGTTTTTAAAGAAAATCAATTTGTAAGAGTAGCAGTATCAACCATTACTCAAGGTTATGGTATTGGAAAAGAGAGCCGGTATTATGCTATCTCATGTTGCAGAACTTTATGTAAGTTTTCCACAATAAGAATGAAGATGAACACTTTGTATTTTTAGACTTCCTGCTGAGCAACAGCAGCAACAGCTGCCTGCCAATACTGGCCCTTCCCCTTCACGATCAGTTTCCACACCCTCTGCTTCACCATCTACTCAGAACGGGTCTAATCGTCAGAACCAGCCACCAGCAGGAGGGGCAAAGCCAGGTGTATTGCCTGCAAACTTGGATGAATTCAAAGTAAGTGAATTTTCTACTTAAATTCTGCAATGCTTCAAGGTCATGATATCAGTATTTGGTATATTATTGATGTCCTTTTTTACAGGTTGCTGAGCTTAAGCAGGAGCTGAAACTGAGGGGTTTGACAGTGTCTGGTACTAAGAATGACCTAATAGAAAGGCTGAAAAACTATCAGGAGCAGAATGGTGGTGCAGGACCATCAGCAGGGACTGGACCAGTGAAAATGGTCCCAGCTACGTCTCAGCAAGTGGCGGCACAGTCATGTGTCTCAGCTCTGCAACAATCCAAAGACATCGCTGAGAGAGTCGCAGCCTTTCCACTGATTACAGCTAATGGAGTCCGTACTGCAGCTCCGCCCCAAATTATGCGCTTCAGCAGCACTAGCTCCTCCCCCCCTGTGTCCCCAACACCGTCTGACCGCTCATTGGCTGGAATGAGTGCAGATGAGACCAGCTGTAATGGGGACGTGTTTGGAGAAATGGTCAGTTCTCTTTTCACTCAGGAAGTATTTATAAATAGCTTTATAATGCTCCTGTTGTTCAGTGTTGACCTTACAGCATATCACATCATATGTTTTAGTTCATCTTTTGTTTTCAGTTTGAATGCAACAATGTGTATATATGTGTGGTTGTGTATATATCCTCTTCTTAACAAGATGGTATGTTGTTTTATTATACAGCACATAGTTCTCACCCAACATTGAGCGTGCTGTTTTCTACCATATCCGTATCATTCTGCTGGCCACCGGTTGCTAAGTAACAACAGTAGTCGTTTTAGTCTAAACTGCTTGAACTACTGTCATGGCAGAAGGCATTGCCAATTTAAAAAACATATATTTGAAACAATATGAACTATTTGCTTAACATTCCTTGCAGTTTTGCAGAATTGTTATATAAAACACTTGAAACTGTAAATAACGTGTTATTTACAGTATCCTTCATTACTGTGTTTGTGTTTTATTAGTTAAAGGAATGGTTGGGCAAAATATTAAATTTACATGATCAGCAAAGACGTGCTTGGTGTCCAAGTTTTGCTTTAGTTTAGCACTGGACCTACAAGGCTAACGTTCCTAACAAACACCAGAACTTAGTTGTCACTCAAATCTATTCATTAAAGACATAGATGACTATATACTACATAGCAAATACATATAATACATAGATTACTATTTACAATATTTATGCTATATATAATAATGTCTCTCAACCTGCTCAAACCGCATCCACGGCTGATCATTTGTCGATGTAATTTGAGACACAGTATTACTAGTAGTGCAAGCTACAAAACTTTACTGTGTACCTCAATACAGCAGGCAGTCGCTTTTAGACAATAAGTGTTGTGCTAAATTCTGACTGCCTTTCATATGCACGTACGTCATGCAGGCATATTGTTGCTACAGATTCCATTCATGATTTTTATATTTTCTTTGTATAAGTAACTATAATCTTGAATTTGGACAGTACGTGGCCACACAAAGTTTCGTTCATTTCTACAGTTTACAGCGAGTCATACTGTGTGACAAGTCTGCATGACCTTAATGAAGCCCTTAATGGAGAATGCGGTTTGAGAGGAGGTTTTGGGGATTTATTTATAGAAAAGATTTGGATGACTATAGCTTTCTAGTGTTTGTTAGCAATATTAGCCTCATAGCTTTATATAGCTTTATGTTTATTTGAGTCATTCCTTTAATTAACAGCATTTTACTGTAAGTTTACCCTGGTTTAAATTTTACTTTTACTAAAAATCTCTCTCTCTCTCTCTCTCTCTCTCTCGCTCTCTCTCTCTCCAGGTGAGCTCACCTCTCACACAGCTTACTCTGCATCCATCTCCTGAGCACCCCTCCCCAATTAAAGAGGAGCCTCTGAGCCAGCTGCAGTCTTCATGCTGCCTGTCCCGTCCCACCCCTGTCCCGCCTCAGGAGCCCTCACTGGCCCCACCGCTGGGACCCGCATCACTTGTTGTAGACAAAGACCAGATGCTGCAGGAGAAGGACAAACAAATTGAGGAGCTGACGCGCATGCTGAGGCAGAAACAGCAGCTGGTGGAGACATTGCGCTCTCAGCTGGAGCAGGGCAAGCGCGGAGCAGCCTCAGAGGACACAGACAATGCAATGAAGACGGAAAGAGCAGCTCTGCCCAACGGAGAGACGGTGAAAGTGAAGGAGGAGGAAAAGGAGGACATGGAGACGTTAGCAGAGCCTCATCCACAGCCACAGAGGAAGACACAGACTCAGTGCTCTCAGCAGACGCTGCTGAAACTGCAGCAGATCCACCGGCTGCAGGTGCAGCAACAACAGCAGCAGCAAATGCAGGTAGAGCAGACAAAACTGCAGCAGCAGCCCAAGTCACAGTTGCTACAACAACAGAGGCTTCAACAGCTAATCATCCAACAGAGCCAGCAGAAGCAGAAGCAGCTGCAGGCCAATCAGAAGAAGCAACAAAGGCCACAAAAGCAACAGCAGCACAAAGAGCGACCGTTACAGACACAACAGGTCAGTCAGGTTGTGTGAAATGGTAAACAGTGCAAAACTTGTTTAATAGTAGTTGTTGAAGCTTAGACAAAACATCTAATTGTCTGCATTTCCACACATACATTATGATGTGAGGCTTTTAATGGGCATGTCAGTTATACTTACCTTCAGAGCTCTAATTCCTGCCTTGTGTTTCACAGATCTCACAAGTGTTTATCAACCAACAGACTGGCACTCAAGTGACCACATCTTTTCCACTGGATCTTCTGAAAGCTCACCCAGCACCCACTCTTGTCACAGATGGTAATGGCAACCACTACCTGATTGCTCTTGCTAATAGCAGTGTGGACAGCCTGAATGGTGAATCTTCTCTAAACAAAACCAATGGGCGCATCACCCTACAGGTAAGGTGCATGAGTAACACCATTGTGTCATATGGTTTCAGTTTTTCTTATTGTTTTGTGTAAATGAATTGGCAATTGCACATAGAAGCACTCTGTTTTAACTACGTGATGATTTTGCTTTTTGTCCTAGAGGTTGCAGTCAACCCCTGTCAAGCTACCCAGCCAGTCAACTCATGAAGTGGCTAATTCTGTAAACCAGTCCCAGCAGCCCCAGCAAGCTGTTCCTGTCAAACAGCCCAGTCCAAAAGTATGTGAATATGTGCTTGATTTCACCCTGATACATACTAGATTCATGGCTTATTTAAAAAAACAAACATCACGCAACAATCGTTCATTTGGCTAAGAGCAGGCATTTCCTGAATGCTAGTAATAACATACCGGTCAAGTCCAATTTTGACACTTTAATTTTAAGGTGTTGTAGTATATAATCAGCCTTAATCCCTCCCGCAGGTGCAGAAGGCAGCACTGCATTTGGAGACTCCTGTTGTTCAACAGTCAAGTCATCCGGTGTCTGCCCCACCCAATCTCCAGCCTTTTTTCCTCAGCGAGGAGCCCAACCCTGTCACTCAGCCCAGCTCACCCCCTTCACTCAAGGTACAGCATCATCCAGTCCAGCCTGAACCAGCCTTGTGTTTCATTTCATCTCATAACACATCTCATTTTCCCCTTTTGTTTTCTGTATTGCTTTTACTCATCAAAGGTAATCCCTTCCTCTTCTCTTTCTCATTTCCTCTCCCTTTTATCATGATCTCCCTCTCTTGCAGGGCGAAGTGTGCCCAACCTTTGACCGGCACACTTTGTTTACCCCTCCTTCTCCAAAACCAGCATGCCACCCCCTTCATCATCTCAAAGTATGGCTTCCTCTGCTCTCTGTTCATCTGCATCATCTGCCTTTTCTGCTCTGGTGGCAAATGTTTACAGAGTCTATTTTCCCCCGATGGTGCAGTAGATGCATAGATTTACGGTAATGTTATTAATCTGTTTGTCTTTTCATAGGAGAACGGTTCCAACAATCAGCACATAGATGACTTGTTTGACATTCTCGTTAAAAGTGGAGGTAAGGAAAATGCATCTTGGAGTAGCTTTTAAATGCCTTTATAAATAGTGAAGAATTGCATAGCTGTTTTGCTTTTTGCAGATTTGATGGACAAAAAAATGATAAAACAGACACTTAAGTTTCTGATTGTCATGATCAGAGCTGTTAAAAATAATCATTATACACAATATTAACAGTTATGACCACACATAACTTAATACTCAACTGATTTCAAAAACCATTGTGCAGTTCATTGGAATCTTCAGTTCAGCTGCCTTGCAGTTACAGCCTACTGTAAACAAATTATAACTAATAATAAATGAAATTGTTTATTTATTTATTAAAATTTGCAGTAGGAAAAAAAAAGGGAAAAAATGTAATAATGTAATAATTGTATGCTTGTGACAGCATAGTGCTGCACACTGATCTCTAGCAAATATACATCGATAACCGGCATGGTTGGCAGCAGTGAGGTGACTGGTATTCAGCTACGGTCAGTCAAAGAGCCAATATACAGTTTGCCACCTGGCAAACTTAACTACCACAAAATGTACAATCACAGAAGTAAAGATATTAATACAGTCTTGTGACTGACTGCATATCATGCAGTGTCTCTTTCATGTGTTCATATATAGCCAATGGGGATTAAATTTCAAAAGCTTT
>JAILXH010205501.1:2928-19439 GCA_023558415.1 Piaractus mesopotamicus
ATGTCAGACATGATCTGTATCATAGCTAGGCCAGGGAGCAGTGATGCCTGTGGATAGGTGTTCTCTTATGTCTTACTTTAAGGGCCTGGAGGAGATTCTGGGCTCGAGCGGTCATTCTCTTCTCTTCAATGTGCTGGGTGTCCAATGCAGACTGCTAAAACAAAAGGAAAAGGCAGAATACAAGCGTGTCATAAAAAAATAACAATATGCAATGAAGTGAGTGTATGTGTGTATGGGGGGGGGGGGTGAGAGAAGAGAGAATAGAGCAGAGAACAAAAAAGACAAAAGGAACAAGACAAGAAGACACAAAATAAGTGTGTTTAAAGCGTTACTATTAGTATTTATTCTTTCCTTTTCTTAAATACGTGCAGGGGCCCCAAAAGGTATTTGGGCACTTTGAACTACAAAAATCTGAAACAAGCCAGCCGCCTTTTGAAAGAATACTTTGCCAAAATTTTGTCTCAAAATGCTCTGTTTAAAACAAACACCACTTGGTTTGACATTTTGTTTGTATGACACACATGTCTAAATACTTTCTGGGGCCACTGTATGTATATTTAGCACTACCTTTGTCTGTGTTTGTGTCTGTGGGGCTTCCCTCTCCACTCCAGATGGATGTACCAGCATGGATTCTTCAGAGAGTGGCTCAGGATACAAAACCTCCAACCTGCTCTCCTCCTGATGGAGAGGGAGAGAAAAAGAAGGAAGGTGAAAGACAGATCAAAAATAGGCTGGTGGAAAAAGAACAAGGCAGGAGTGGGAGGCTGTGAGAGAAAGGGAGAGGGAGAGGGAAAGAGAGAGAGAGAGAGAGAGAGAGAAGGTGAGAGCAAGAGAGCTGAAAATGGGAGGGAGTAACATCAGTAAAGAACAGAGAATAACAGAGCAGTAAAGGACACAGGTGAGCAGTAGGCAAACAGTGAATGATTACATGTTACCAAGTGAAGGATGACAAGAATACAAAGCAGCCAGTGTAGGGAGGACAGATGGCCACATAATTATTTTAAATAAACTGTAATGCTGAAACACCCAAAACTAGCTCCATGCACACGGACATGCAAATATATTGTGCATGATTAAAATATCCTTCTAATTGTACACAGTACATAGCAATAGATGTATATTTGGAGAAACTGTCTGTGTTAGTTTGTGTGTCTGTGTGCACAGCCCTTACATTGGCCGTCTCCCAAGACTTAAGAGGCTCTGTGTGGGTGATGCTGGGCTCTAAGAAGCTGCCTGCCTCTGGTTCTCTGTCTGGATTCACGGTCTCCTGGAGCAAGCTTATCTCCTCCGCCAAAGAAACAGAACTGTTCTCACCATTAGCTGCACATGTAAACACATACATGCGTCAGGAAATCATGCAAAATCAAATAATAAATAAATAAGAATTTAAAAAGCCACTTTTATCAGGACTCTATTACTCCTCTCAGTGGTTGTTGTGTTGTGTACTATAATTTTGTGCATGTGTGGTATGTTTTACCATCTCTCCCCTGCTGCCTCATCTCCTCGGGGTCTCTGTCCTCTACTGCTTTGCCAGTCGACCCCCGTCTCCCAGGAAACATATCTCTATGGAACAGCTGGAGGAAAGAGGAAAGGACATTTACCCAGGGTGCAAGATTGACTGAGTAATTACCCAGAATGCATTAGTTTGACAGAATAATGATAGCTTGTGCTCTCACTGGGAGGCTGACATTTGAAAATGGACAAGTGAAGCAAGTCAAAATGTATAGCTGTGAATGCCTGTACCTATTTTTAACTCACTACATAATACAAACATACAGACCATAATCACTAATCACTGATGCACACAACATCATGGGTACCCACATTGCACAAACATGTCCAAATCTGTAGACTTACTCTAAGACCTCCATTTCCAAAAACATGGCACTTGCCGCTGTATTTCATTTAGAGAATGTGCTTTTATTAAATAAACATCCTTGATCCTTGACTTACCTACTCAGATTTTTCTACAGTTATGATGTTTACAACAAAAACAACCAGAGAACTTACATGTGTCTTCTAAATTTCTGTAACAGTAAAATAGTTATAAATCTGCATTCAGGGATTCAAAAACGTTTTTTCAGGCCAAAACTCTCAAAACAACCATAAAACAACTTCTTAGGAATCAGGCAGCATATTCACAGCAATTTCATGTAAGAGCTTTCTCTGAAGTAGCTTTTAGAAACATTCAGAAGTGCTCTGAACAATTTTTGCCTTTGTAGGTTTCTGTAGAATGGAACATTTAACATCAAACCACTCAGAATGACTTTGTTTAGATGTTAAACACTTAATTATGAAGATTTCTTTTCAAAACTTAGAATTCTCCTTTGTGTTTCTAGTTGTTAGTATCCAGTGATCCAAGTAGGAACAAATGCATTCAGCAGCAACTTCAGCTCACATTAAAATGCTTTTACCACTGCTGAACTGTGAGCTCTCACCCTGAGCTAATGAGTGACTGTAGTACATTGAGTAATTATTCACAACATAAACGGAAATGGTTTCACCACTGGCTTTCAGTGTGTGGGTGGATATTGATTAGCACTTAGACTGCACTGTGCTGGCCGACTATCACCAACATGGCAAAGCAAACCCATGCGTGAGCTCCTATCTGCCGGTTTAGTGCAGATCCATTGACATTTGCTAGTATTTCAAGTATATATAAATGTTGTTCTGTATCCTACTGCTTTGAATAATGAAAGCAGGTGTAGAAACAGTAAATAATTATTAAAGCATAATTTTGTTATCCAGCCATAGGATGTTTATGTGCCTGTATTACCTTCTGCAAGTTAGAGTGTATGACTGGAACACAGAAATGTGAGAACAGATAATCCACTCCTCCATTCTCCTTCCAGTCCATCAGCTGCCGTGTGGGTGGAGCTATGTCCAGTGAGGTCATAAGGTCAGAGTAGTCAGCTAGCTGGGCTCTGATGGCTTCATTAGAAAGCTCCTTAGACTGATCTACCACCAGCTTCCTCTTTCGGCGCCCTTTCTTCCTCTCTGAAGTGGCTGAAAATAAGAATCAAGTTGTGACTAAATCAGTCTGGCCCAAAGAATAAAGTTCTTCACTGATATTTCATTATTAAATTTCCCTTTAGTGGACAAAAACAATATAAATATATAAAGTTAAAGGGCCCATATCATGGAAAACTAAATTTTCCTCTTTGTAAAAATAGAACAGTAGCATATAAACCTGTAGGATAAAGAGCTTGATGCAGCATGTAAACATATACGTCCATAAATGGAAATTAAGCTGCAAATATGGTCTGTTTTGAAATGACTTTTTCTGATGTCACAAAACATCTTTACATATCCACCTATTCAGCCTAAAGCATTTTAGCCGTGCCCATTCACACTGAAGTTTAAGGACTGTTTCAGCTCATACTGCTTGAATGGGGCACATAACAGAACAGAATCTTAGAAGTCTTAAAGGCACAGTGGCAAAAACAGCCTTTTTAATTTCTAAGGGATAAAGAGCTGGGCATGCAAAAATGAATTACAACTTTTTTTGGTAAACCCACACAAATGTTGTAAGAGAACCTCAAGGACAAAAAATAAAATAGAAATAAAATAAAATATGGGCCCTTTAATAAATTATACAATTTCAAATTGTGGGTTATCTTTTTGTTGAGTTTGTAAGAATTATTTAAGCTGTTTAAAACCATGTTTAATTTATCTTGGGGCAGAAATATTTGTTATTCAACGTGGCTTATCACTGTTTCAATAGCACGGTAATATTCATATCACGGGACAATGTCATACCGGTCCTCACTTTTACACCGCTATACCACTCACCCTTAACTGTCAGACAAAGAGACAAATAAATACATAGTGACCTTCCTATGCACAGTGCCCCCAAGTATAGAGAGGCTGATCTTTTACCCAGTCTTCAGAGGTCTTCTGGTTATTGTGCACAACTTTGTAAAAGAAAATCTCTCTCTGACCATAAATCAAAAATCAATTTCTGATCATTCTATCTTTGGAGCAGACACTTGCGTGTGATGACCACAGGCTCAAGGGCAAAGCCTTCATCTATGTTGTCCAGCAGCGTGGTCTCGTTGACGGTAGGAGTCCCAGTCAAGGCATCAGAGGCAGAGCGTATAGGTGTGGTAGGCTCTGGAGCTGAAGCAGTACAAGAAATAAGTAAAAGTAAGTAACGTTGTCACAAAAACAGTGTTTTTTGTTGCTACATAAAAAAAACAAAAATTTTCATGCAAACTTGTCTACGTGTTAAGGTCAGATGAACTAGTAGTCATTCATAGTTACACTTCGTTACCAAAAAAGGGGAGAGGCGAGACAGTAATTACCTGTTACATTGATAGCAGTTGGTGGGGGTGTTGCAGGGAGCTCATAAGGTGAATTGCCATTGGAGTCAGTCAGGAGAGCATTTTCATTCGCATTTGATATGAACTCTGTAAGGAGACAATATGCTCTATTTCAAAATTAAAATTCATTTCTGCATGCAGTCTGCAAAAGGTTGAGAAGACTTATTAAACTCAATGTTCCCACCACATTTAATTTAGTTTGCCATTAATTTAAAAAAGGAATAAGAGCAGAGAATGAGCTTGTCAACTGCTTCTATGGATACTGTGAAATGACAACAAAGACAAACATAATTAATCCATATCCAGTTACGTGTCCACTATGTTCCTTGTTCATGCATATGCAGAACATTTTTTCAGTAATAAATTATGATAAATCGTCAGTATAAATGTGACAGGGACAGCAGATGTACTTAGTTGCTGTGTTAGCTCTTTGCGAATAACTTTCACAGAAAAGTGTTTTAATATCAATATTTATTGAACAGCTCCCTGACTTCAAAATTTGGTTTGGACACAAGGGAAAATGTGCGGGACAGGATAAGTACCAACAAGGTCAAAAGTCATCCCCTCATCACCAAAACCATCACCAGTTGTGCCGAGAGTGTGGAAACTCATGTCAAACAGACCCTGATGAGACTGAGTATCATCCCCTAAAACAGAGAGAAAATAATCATGTGTGCATGAGTTGATCTTCATTATTAAATGTGCTTCTGATGATGTTTACACGCTCTTACCAATGTCCTCCATGGTGAGAAAGCTGTTTCCAAAGTCTTCTTTCAGAGTGATTTCCTCTGTGCGGCTCTGATTCAGGGAGAAGTGATCTACCACGTCAATGGTGCTGAAAAGGAGACACAACTCAGTCACTTTACCCTTGTATATTATAACGATCCGATCAGTCTAATAGGTCAGGGACAGGTTTCCCAAAAGCATCTCCGTGTTAAGGTTAACCTAATTGGTAAACTCTACCATTTAAGAATCACCTTTGTGCAAAGATGCTTTGGGAAACCCAATCCAGATGAATGTGTTATTTTGAGGAAAATGGGGAAATACCTGAAATCAGGCAGCTGTAAGTCAAAGTCAGTGAATTCCTCTGGCAGTGTAATGGCCTTAAACATGGCCTCCATCCCTTCCACAGGCAAATCAGTCTGTCCTGTGATAACAGAGCAAACACATGACTATGCTTAAAGATCATGCGTAGTTGTTTTGACCTCTACTTACTATTTAGATTTGGTTTCATGTATCATTCATTCCCTGAGAACAAGGAAATTCACTATTACTATTATTTAACAGATAATAAACATTGCTTTCTTTATTATAATATTTAGAGTCAATCTAAGATGTAATATCACAATGGACGCATTTTGAAATACAACAGTATTATGCTATAACTCTTTGGTACCTTTTAAAAAATGCTTGTAAAAGTTCTCAAAGAGCATATTTAAATGCTTATTTAGTTCTGGTGATAAATATTTAGGCTGTCACATACAGCTTACTATGACAATTCTTTCGGCATCCCATCCCAACCCCATCTCCTCTCTCATTCCTATACATTTCACTTCTCCCTAGTGTTAAAGTCTGTGGGTTCAGGCTTACAACGGCCACACCATTCTACCATATACTTCTTAAAAGTAATCATAAGAATAAACACAACAAATCTAACTAAAGAGTAAACCAGTAAGATCTCAGAAAGAACATGACTATTGTGCTCAGATACTTCCAAAAATGCTGTTTATGTATGTAACTATTTATATTGCTTTTAAAGCCACTGTAAAGAGGGCACAAAAAGCAGAAATTAGTTCAAGCATTCATACTTTTCTAAATATAACACTGTCACTTAATAGACCTCACTGAAGGCAATCTTAAAACAAAACGAACTAAGATGTTTTGTCTGCTGTTTGGAAAAAATGGCGGCAGCCATTTGTGCATAAACGACACTTTGAAATGATGATTCTTCAAGGGTTGTTTAGTAAAGAAAATGTTTCTATATAGGACCATGAACATTCAAAGAACCCTTTCCATGATTAAATAGTACTTTGCATCAATAAAGCGTTCTTCAGATTCATGAAGAATGTATTGTAGATGGTTCTATATAGAACCTTTTTGAAAAGGGTTCTATATAGCACCAAAAATGGGTTATTCTATTGCTACATTGTCAGACTTGTTATAATAGAAGAACCCTTTATATAAGTCATGCAAAGGGTTCTTTGAGTGTTCATGGGTCTATATAGCACTATTCTCTTTACTAAAGAACCCTTGAAGAACCATCATTTTAAGTGTGTAGCTACACTGAGACATAGTGCCAAAAATCAGGGGTTGCAGTAACCTGGTCGAAAAGCCACTTTGATTTTAACTACAGCATCATTGCAGTCCGCAAGCAGATATTTGGCTTTCCTAGAATATATCCGCACAACGCCCAGGAGCAGGTGACCTGAAGTCCGCAGACCAATCTTGATCTGTCAGAAAACAATGAATGACACACGTACACAAAATGAGTTGCCTGTGCATCTACAACATTGACAAATAACTTCTTGTTTTGCTATATCTACTAAACAAAACCTAAATGTAGTATTGACCTCACCTAATAAGTGCAATATACAATACCTGAGGAGAAATGATATCTTTGATAGTCATCTCTAAGTTGCACTCAAATACATGAGCTTTGGTTATCTTCTTCTCCCAATGAGCTGCAAGCCAGATCCTGGCCAGGGACCCTCGTTTGGAAGTGAAGAGTTGAGTGAAGAACTCCATCTTGAGAGGTGAGAGATTTTCTCACAGAATACTTTTTTTCTAGAGCCTAGTTTGTGTCCCTGGGAAAACGATAATCATACACCTTGATGAACGTTTTTTTATCACAGGCAACAAACTACACTTCTTACTTTCGTTTTACAAACTATGGTACAGTTCAGAAAATGTCATTTTTTCCACACTGATTATTTCTAAATTAGAAAAGATATGAGTGGTTATCCCTACTACCCAAAGGTGCTACCTAAAGATCAGCACGTAACACTACTTTAAATAAACAATGACTCAAGTACATATTAAAACGTTGCTAAACAATTTAAAAAAGCAGCAGGTCAAAAAGGTAATGATTTTCCTAAAGAAATGCAATGATATTTCTTACTAACTCCATATATCATTTAGCAACATAGGAACTGCGCTATTCGTCTTTTTTGGATACCTTTGGTCTAAAATAAAAAGCTGGAGAGAGGAGTGAGCAACAGCAGAGCAGTCCAGCTGCTGAGTGAACAATCCTAAAAAAAGTCACTTGTATCTAAATAGGACAAAGAATAGAAATGAGGATTCTTTCTGTATAAATATACATGTGCATTTGTATTACCATTAGAAAATACTCAGGTAAGAGCAATTCCAGCAACTTTGTACTTCTGTACCCGACACAGAGTCTATGTATAGGCCTATTTACTATCCACCAGTTGGGAGCATTAACCTGGAAACTCATAATACGCAGTTGGTTAGCAAATTAAGAGTCGCACTTGTCCTGGCTGGCAGAAAATGACAGCAACACTTTTCAGCTAGACAACGATGAGATCGTTTATCTAATAATCCACAGTAACTCTTTAGTTAACAGTTAATGTGTTAACGTTTGCGTTTAACGTGTATATCAGTATAAACAGTGTAAACTTGGCTCGTAACTGCAGACATTGATTAGCTTAGGTTAGTTAGCTTGCTAACCAGCGAGCTAACCTAGGTGACTTAACGAATTAAGCGTGTTGAGTGAGTTAGTTAGTCAGCAAGGCGTGTCTACAGACTTCATCTCATCTTCATATTCGCGTTTTACCTTTCAGCTTTTGTTGCAAATGTAAGCTAATTTAGTGACATGTTTCCTGCGGCTAACCTTGCAGAAGTAACTTAGAGCAGCTCGCGCCTCCCGCCACATTGGGCGCGAGGGCAGACGGTAGTGAGCATAATAATCCTGACAGGTATTCCTGATTACTTACTGTAAGCTAACCCGAACAACATGCTAGCTATAAAACAAAGCTTCATTGGTGTGTACCTTTTTAACGAATTTGTTGTTTTCGTTGAACTCATGATGTACGTTAATAATTGGGCTATCTGTCAAGCATGGGAAGCTTTGGAATCAAGCTAGTGATGGAGAGTCGATGCCAAAGGAATCGATTCTTCGACTCCAACACGTTTAAGAGTCTCGATCGACTCTTGGCCAGTGACTCTAAGATTCAAAATGCTTGGAGTCGACTCTGTACTGTATCTTCATTTTCTCCATGATTTGGGCTGCAATGAACAACTATTAGAAACGATAACGTTAGCTAGCCACACGAAGCGAAAACGGAGACCAAAAACAGTGTTTTTTCACAGAATGTTGTGGAAAAGAGGGTGAAGCTGAGTTTTATTCAAATTCTTATTACACTTCAGTTAAATGGCGCAGCTAACAGGACATAACAGTCCTTCTGCTTTACGGGTGGGTTTCTAAATGTACTGAAAAGGCGAAAAGGGCTGACATACGATTGATTTGTAGTTCTGCGATTATCTTCGGTCCTCGCGAAACCTGTAGGTAGGTTATGAAGCTAAGCTAGTTAGTCCAATGTAAGCTAAACTAAGATTAGCGCTCAACGTGCTAACAGAAACGAATCCTCAGAGCTTTGAGGACAAACCGCCTTACAGCTCTGCACGTTCACACAGCGAGTTTACCGCGAAATATGACCCAAATATGTAATATACTTAAGAAAAAAAAACATTAGTGAAATAGATAGGACTTGGCAGAAGTTAGAGAGATATCGGCCGATATCATATTTGGTGTGAAAATCGGCCGATACCGATCGATCATTTCTAATTATTAACCGTCATTAACTATTAATGTGATCCAATACATTCAGTTTAATTTGTGTGCGATGTGTGACACCACAGCCATTATACACTAGAAACATTTTATAGAAAACTTATTGAATGTCATGGTTGTTTGCTAACTGCGTTTTTTATTAGGGCTGCACCGATATGGGAATTGTAGTTTGATATCCAAAATTTTTCATGTAAGAAAGGGTGTGGACAAACTAATGCGGGGTAAAATGTAACGTGGATATTTTGTGTGGTTAAACAGGTTTAAGCTGAATGTGCTCTTAGTTCTCGTATTCCCATCACCGTCATATGCAAATTTTAACAATGAGATGTTTCTCAAGATTCACTCTGTAAACCATTTTTGGACCATACATTTTTTTCCACTATAGCTTTAGTTGAATTACTGAGTTGTGCCACAGAATTCACGTCTATATTATTTTAATTCCTTCTTTGGTGGCTGTAACACAGAACCATTTTTGAAGCGTGTAAACATCTCACTGTGAGAGCAAGCCTGGCTGAAATACAGCCTCCACATGGCGGCGATAGTTTTAACATAGCGTTACAGTCAAGACCCTTTGTTTCCATATAGCAGAGATGTATAGGGTACTTTTTATAAAACCATATTCATTTACTCAAATACTTTTATGAATGTGTTAGATTGTGCCCTATCCCCTATATCTGCTGATGCCGATACATAAACATTTATAAAACATAGAAATTGAGACTGCATGTACCTTGATTAGCTCTGTGGAGAAACACAGAGGAGAAACTCTAACATTTAGGTTTACAAATACAGTAAAATGAAAGAAATGCAGACATTTTATCACAGTAGCCCAGCGTCACCTAAATATTCTGCTCTCCTGGAGTAAAATAAGTACATTATTAAATTATGGGTTTGAAATGGGTCAAATGTTATTATTTTTTTAAGCAATTATCTGCCAGTACCGTTATGATTCCGATATCATTGTGCATCCCAAGTTTTAATGTGGAATCTATTTCTGCACATCTACATTACTTTTTTACATTACACACCGACTTCAGCTGTCAGTGTGTCATTGGTTGTGGGCTTGCAAACTACAAATGTCAATGAAGAACTATTGTTGTTTAGTTGCCAGATGTCACATGCTTACAAAGCACATCGAAAGCTTGACTGGAGAGGAGCAGATATTGTTCATGTGCTGGATATCTGGCTGACCAAGGTAAAATATTTCTGTGAGCTCTGCATCTGATGAGTAAGGCCAACCTTTGTGGGATGGGCTGAGTATGTGCTTTTCTATATTACATAATAAAACATGAGAACATAAATCTATAGTAGACTGCAGTCTGGTTGATTCTGGTCCACACAACTGTGTAATATTACTGACTTATGTATTTAAACACCAAAGCAGATTTATCGCTCTGAGATTCACTCAATTGAAAAAAACAATGAAAAAGATATCGAGACCAAAAAAATCACTGAAGCCGTGAAGTTGGATATATTCCATCAAAGTGGAAGAAGATGATGAATGCACAAGATATACATTTTCATTCATATCTATATTAAATCATGTATATTCATTTTGCATTTCATAATGGGAGGTCACCTAAACAACATGAAGTGTTAAACATTTCATGCAGTATCCAGGGCTGCACAATGTGGACATAAAATGCAATGTTTGATAAAAACTGTCAGATACCACAATCAGCATTTATAATCTGCAAGACGTTAGTAAGTTCCATGAGGTGCTCAATTATGCAGTACACATCATCATCACAGAGTTCAAAATTTGTGCTTTTGGCATTTGAATTATGACTTTGCTGTGTAATGCATTTGCATACAAAGTGAGCATACAAACCTTGTTCAAACTTCCCATAGCTATCTAAAGCAGCTCCATGAAAATTTATGGGTGCAAGAAACAAGATTTCTACAGGTTTTCATATCTTTATGTTCTTATATTCATAGTGAACAGTGATATAATTGTAACAGCTTGTAAACTGGGACAAAGCCGCACAAACACTACGTTTTGGACGTGCAACATCGCTACAATACAGAGACTACCTTCTGCTGTCATTCTGACAAGCAATTCCAGTTGAAATTGAAAAAAAAAATCTAAACAAACTCTCATGGAATTAACAAAAAAAAGCATATTCTGCAGCTGGCCGTTAAGTTCTTCAGACAAATTTTGTGTCAGTTTATCATTTCCATCACATCTGTGGTACAGAGGGTGTGTTGTCGATGACAATATGAGAAGAGTTAATTTATTATTAAAATTATTGTGCCCCTGGATTTTTTTTGCTGTGTAAACAGAAATCCAACTAACCTCTTCTTAATGCAAACATCAAAAAATACAAAATCACAAAAGCATTGTTCACTGTTGTCCAAGGCGCTGCTCTTATAAAACGTCAAAAGCTATTTGACTGCTATGGCACCCCCTTTTGGTGAATTTGTAGTCTGAATGTAAGAGAGTTCAGTGAGATGCTTCAGTCTAAAAACAGTCAGGATTCCCTGAACAACCTTTTCTACTCATGTTTGCCATCAGGCTCCAAACACAATTCAAAATGTATGTTTTTATATTCAGTATAGGCCTACAAAAAGGAATATTTATATACTTAATTCCTTGAAAAGCTCCTTATGATGCTGCAGATTTGTTGTGACAGTAGCCATTACTGCTTCATACATTTTACCACACAGTCTATGCATTTTACACACAACACCGAGTGTGGGACTAGTCATTTTTAAAGGTTAGTAGTTCAGGGTGTGTGGGTGTTTTGTAACTAGCTGTTTAGCTTAATGGTGAAGCTACTCACTTTCCATGCAGGAGAGCCTGGTTCAAGCCTAGGCTTCTAATGCTACGTTCCCACCAATTTAATTATGGTGCTGGGTATGTGAGGTAATGTGATTCATTAAGGCATCGCAGCTCTTACTGGTGTGTTTATCACAGAAACCCATATCCTGAAAATGATAAAAATAGATTTTATCTAGCCCAAGTATCCGCTATATTAAAGTGATTAAAAAGATTGGGGTTTTATATGAATAACTAAGGAAATAACAAAGCAATGTTATGGTAATGTTAATAGTTCAAATCAAGGAGACTTACTGGATGGCATACAATCATAAGCTTGTTTTTTTTCCCTCTCCAAGAAAGAATTGGGTGTGGCTGAAACACGTGAACTCAATGATTAGGAGGGGTGTCCACGTACTTTTGGCTTTTATAGTGTGTATCAATAACAGGAACACTTTCACTGTATTGAGCAAACAAGTATCACAGTTGATGGACTATACAATACATGCACTCTTATGTATCAAATACGAAAGATGTGCTAATACTTAATACTGTGCTCAGTTATGCAGTGTATATATATATGCTTATTGTCAACATCATAGAGTTAAAATGTCGAGTATAAATATTGGTATTTGGACAGGACACATATGTCTTGGATGTGTAAAGCATTTGCATGCTAGCTGTCTACAGCAGCCCCGTGAAAACCTATGGGTTCAAGATTTCTACAAAATTTTTATAGCTGCTAATATTTTTAGTGAATAATAATATTATTGTAATGACTTGTAAGCTGAGACAAATCCTTAAAAATACTACTTTCTGTACCTTTAACATGTCATTGTGATAGAGACTACCATCTGTTGTCATTCTGACAAACAATTCCAGTTGAACTTGAACAAAAAGTGTGAACAGACCCACAGAATTAACAAAAAGCATATTATGACACTTGGGAAGCTGGGTGTCAAGTTCTTAAGACAAATTTCATATCAGTTTATCGTCTCCATCACATCTGTGGTACAGAGGGTGTGTTGGCTGGTGCGAGGCGTGACCAAAGTTGCCGGAGCTCGATGAAAAAACTGTATGCTCTGTCCATTTGCATATGCCCTCCCCTTTCTAGAGCAAGTCCAGCAGAAGTAGCTGAGGGTGGATAAAAAGATCTGGCGGTAATTGGACGAGACCAAGTTATAAAGGATGGGGTTGATGGCTGAACTCACGTAGAAGAGCACATTGGTCACCATGTAAAAGTAGTGGTAAAAATCATACAGTTCACTGTGGAGAGGAAATATGGAAATGGATTTAATACAACTTTGCCTGGTAGACTCAGCTCAATATAAAGCAATTGACTTTGAAATGTAATTCTGTAATGGCTCCTATTGGTTCTGTGTTTTGTGGATTATAAAGCCCTTACCTTGTCCACTCTGTGACGTAGCAATACATGAGGCGACGGGTGTGGTATGGCAGCCAGCATACTACAAAGGCGATGACCACCACTCCTATTAACCACAAAAAAAATCAGTATATGGTATGAGACTTTGTTTACAGAAATATTGTTTTGTGTTGTTTCTATTAGGAGTTCTATTAGGGGATCTTTAAGTTGCAATATGATTCTATTGTGATATTTCAGTATTTGCGATATGCTACAACCGCTAAGATTTTGACTGCGGCTTCTTCCTCCAAAAGAAGTTTCCACTAAATAGACCAAAAAATAATTTTACTTCTAACATATTTAACTTTTACTTCCTAACATATTTAATACATGCTTTTGTACAGAACCAATTACTGTGGCAGGTAAATGTAACATTAGGAATCTGGCCTGGTGGATCAAAGCCTGTTTTCCCATGTGTGGGGGTGAGGCTGTTTGTCCACTATGCTGTCTAACTTAATAATAATAAACAATAGAAGTTGTGAGTCATTTTACAGTCGGTGTCATGCCCATATTAGGACCTCTGGGTCTTAGCTGGTTTTCTTTATGGTAAAATGAATGGGGAAGCTGTTGTTGTGTCTTGGTTTAAACATAAATGTCCCGAATCCGGTATGCTTTGTCCAGTAAATTCTTCCCCTGAATACTACTGGACCTTCAGAATCATGAAGTTATGAATAATGCTACATATAAGCAAGCCACTCCTGCTGATAGAAATACAGTCACATGCAAACTTAAACACTATTATAATACAAAACGTGCTTCTCAAACTGTAGGCTACTATTGTCAAAGCAACTTAACCACGTAGTTGTCAAAGATAGATTTTTTTAAGTTTGGGATATTTTTATGAGGTTGCCAGTCTTATCAGCTCACTGCTTATCAGCAGTGTTGGCTTTTAATGTAGCAACTTTTGTATTTCTTAAAAACCTCATAATTCAAGGGATCCAGTGGTCCAGGATAAATATATGCAGGACAAAACGTATCAGCAATGTTTTTGTGTGCCACAGGGCGCCATAGTGGTGATTTCTGAAAATGAATTTGTTTTTCCCATTAAGAAAAACTACTTGGACTTGGAGTTCCTAATACGAGCATGACGCCGACTACAGAATGAAGGCATGAATTCAGAAGTCTATAACCGATCCTGTCTGCTATTACTGAGAGAAACATTGGTCTTACCAGAAAGACATGGCACCATCTTGTGGATTAGGACAGAAAGGCATTTAGTAATCTATTAGTCTAACAATGGGCTTAATCGATGTTGAAGATATTTGCAACTAAATAATAAATTGAAACAATATTGGGCCTCTGTGTATCAATACTATGTTTACTCAAAATATTGCAGATTGTACCGTACTTTCTATACTTTTCCTCCCATCCCTAGTCCCTTTCTTTGTAGAGTAGTGCTCTTTCCATAGATCCTACAAAAGTGGCACAAATGTCTTGATAGACACCCAAAACAAGCTGAGATCACTGAAATATAAAGCATCAGTATACTGCTCTAAATGTTAAGTGTTCATGTAGTAAGCTTGGACAATAATGTAAATGTAGCCAAACTGTTATCATCTACAGAATTATGGCGATAATATTATTGTGATTCGGGCTGGGCATTGTCAGCAACTTCATGATACGATAGAGATCAAGATACAAGCAGCGTGATACGAAAAAAAGACAAAGCACACTAAATGTACAACACACATTTTTGGCCACTGTTTATTTGAAACTCGTTTTAAAAGCTACTAATAATTCTACTACTGCAACTACTGAACTACTATTAATACTGAATGAATAAGAGCCCTAATTGTGATACAGATTCAGTTTCAAAGTACAACGAGAGCATTGCAGAGCCTTACCCTGTAGCTTTCATTTACCCTGATGAAAATTTCAGTAGCATTCAATTACCACCTGGGCTAGCTTTTAATTTTATTTAAATGGCCAGAGCCCACTGGCAGGCCCAGAGTTTCATTACACACTGCTATAACCTTAAGAATAGCTAAGCCAGTTTGCATCAAAGTCCCTGTAGTTACTGAATAATAAGCCTTAGTATGTAATAAGCCTTAGTATGTAATAAGCCTGGGATTTTAAAGGGTTGATAATATATAACGATAACTATATTGTGCTGAGATGGCATGTAGCATTTTTAGCATCCAGTGGTTCTCTGTGTTTTAGTTGGAAACCAAAATTTTGCCAAACTGGCATGTTGGCACCCTTCTGGATAATCTTGATAATCTTACTGTCTACTGTCCGAGCACCAAACACACCCACTTTAGGTCAAAAAGGGCTTGTTAATGAGCTGATCAGATGAATCGTGTGTTGGCAGAGAAAACACTAAAAGGTGCATGGCAGTGGGTTCTCTAGGACGAGAGTTAGGAACCACTGTTGTAGAAAGTGCATGTGATAGACTGTAATAGACTGCGACGCATAATATTTATACTTACGTAGGACTTTAACTCCATGGCGAAGTGACCGCATGCGGCCAGTCTCCATTGTGATGCTACTTGTTGGATAACCAAAGGAAAGGAGCAAGGTCTGCTGGGATGTTTGCTGGAGTCGCCTTCCAATCAGTCCATTCATCAGGGAGATGACCAGCATTGGCGCAACGAATGAGAGAAGAGCATTTACCTGCAAGAGAAAGTCTTGCAGTGTGAGAATGTGGCTGTATTTGCAAAAAAATGTGGTGTAAGTGATTGATCGAGAGGTCAGTGGAATAAGACAGAGCTGATGGACGCTGCCCTGGTTCAGCTGCACCACTTAGTCTGTCCATTTGGAGCATGTGGATTGTTGGTTTTGATTTTTCTAAATTTCTGCCTGATCAAGTGACTAAGATGTAAACAAAGTCATTCAGAGTGGTTTGATGTGAGATGCTCTGTTGAAGAGAAACTGACTGAGTCAGATTTGTTCACAGTGGTGGTGATAGGAACAAGACGTCTGTAAAGTTTCATGCCCCCTAAAAGCTCCGTCACAGAAAGTTATTACATGAAATGGTAAGCACGATGCTGAAGTTTGCTTCGTATTCAAATTTTCCATTCCACCTTAAGTGGTACAGCAGTTACATACTGATGCCTGGACACACGCTAGAATGTGAACTGCTGCAAAATTTAAGGTGGAATGGAAAATTTGAATGAGAAACCTTGATTTTCAGTCTAATCCCAATATGGGATTTCTGCAGCTGAGGAGTTAAAGGGGAACTCCACCAGTTTTTTTTTT
>JAILXH010205508.1:1939-21374 GCA_023558415.1 Piaractus mesopotamicus
CCTATCAACAGCTATCAGACCGAGTTTCCACTGGGAAAGCAGTTTCACTGCTGCCAAAAGGTTTATCACGTCAGATCTACTCAGTGTTGTGGTAAAACTGTTAACAGTCCACAAGATGCTGGAGGGAGACCAACAGCCTGTCCTGCAAAACAAGCAAAAACTCAACAACTACATCTCTGTAGAGCACACAGACTGCTAACCTCATCTACAACACACACACACACACACAGAGAGAGAGAGAGAGAGAGAGAGAGAGAGAGACAGAGAGACAGAGAGACAGAGAGAGAGAGAGAGAGAGAGAGAGAGAATAAGGAATAGAGAGACAGAGAAAGCAAGAAAGAAAGAAAGAAAGAAAGGAGAGCATGAGAAAGAAAAAAGCAAATTGACGTAGAGGAAAGGAAACAGCTGTTATCTCAGGAGAGCTGGAAGGTGAATAGAGGACAGCGCCTGAACTTCACATGTGGTGATATTATTTATTATTTCCTCATGTAAACCAGAATCAGCAGCACTACAACTGAACTGTATGAAGAACAGAAGAGAACAGATCACCTCGCACTCAAACACTACAGTGGAAGTTAAATCAGATCCAGCAGACGGGCCGACCAACAGAAAGCCACTTACACAGTGTGTGAGGTGAATTCAGACAGAGGAGGCTGAAGCAAGTTCAATAGTACAATAGGTACTTAATCAGGTTTTACAATAACACATGTAGCCTGGAATAAAAAACTAAAACACATTGCATATTATCTTGCAAATCCAGTCCAAACTGAATTTTGACTCTTGTTGGTGTAGTATATTAACATTATAAAACTCACTGCAAAGCTAAACTTAAAATTCACTCCCCAGTCCATAGAATCCAAATATGTATAAAATAACTGCAAAAATTGTCCCATTTTGAATTTACTGTTTTGCGATACCTGCCAGTGCATCAAACATATACTCATATATGCAGCCTACATCTGTTTAGCCCCACCAACTCACACTGAAGTCATGACTGTTTCAGCCTGGACTGCTTTTTGAATGAACCACAACACAACCACAACACAGCTTTCTGAATGAACACTTCATTACAAAGTCATGAGAACAGTTCATGAAACGGTCAATTCTCAAAAAAATAAATAAATAAATAAAAAATTCTCATTTATTTGCTTAAGAAGCTTCTAATTATTTTCTTAAGAAAACTTCATTGCTTTTTTTGTAGGTTTTAGGTTAGTTGTCATGGTAGCCAAACTATAGCATGTTACATCTTGAATTTGAATTAGGGATGCAGCAAACATTCAATAACATTCAATAATTAAGTAATATAAATAACATAAACTTATTTATTAGAACATATCAGAATATGGCAATGCCATGTTCCACACTTGTATGTAACCAGGCTTGAGGGGATTCCAGGCGATAGTATTGGTTTTAACTGAATTAACATTAAAACGACAACTAAATGTTACGTGAGCTTAATTACTGTTCTGTACTAAAGACATACGCATGCACAGTAGAAGCGCTCAATGGGTAGGACAAACTGCACCGGCAGCAACGCAACGCGACAAAGTGGCCAGACGTCATTCATTTTAAAATGAGAACCAGCGACAGCAGCTAAACTTTGAAAGAAGTGTGAACTTTTGCTCAATGTTCCTGTTGAAGAGCTCCATTGACATGAAAATGTAGAGAAAGCAAACTGCAGCACTGTGTGAGTTTACTGTGCTGTATGGAAGCTCAATGAAAAATACCAGGTGTGGTAGAAGAAAGTGCTCTCTTTTTTTGTAATGATGACCACAACAATGAAACTTTGGTGAAGTGATAATTTAGCATAGCCTCATCGTGAACCGAACTTGCGTTATAGTTAGTTAACTAACTAGTTAACTAACACTATTTGGCTTAATAAATATTGAAAGACATGTAGAATCTGCTTTTCTGAGACAGATGCAAGTCACTCGTGATTAAGTGTATTAAGTGTGAGCAAAATAGTTGAGCCTGCTAAGCATTTCTGCCCAACTGGAGTATATACCGGAAAAAAAAAAACACTGAGAAGTGAGATATTATGAACTTAATACTGATATTACTTTCAAACATTTTTGCTTCATGTGATGTTTCTTAATAAATGTAGGCTTCACTGACTGAGCGCTGGGCTATACCAGCTCCCATGCTTTAAAAATGTCGTTTGCATGACCACGCAATCCCACTGAACTACCTGTCTGCCTGCGGTCGTTTGAAACGCCCACCAGCGACCAGCTGAACACTGCACGAGTGATGCTGAGTGATTTTATCACCAGGGTTAAAGCCAACATGGCTGAGCTTAGGGCGTGGTACATTATTAAACTTTTTTGGTTAAGAATGTGAATTTCTTTTGAATAATAAATATGATTATATTGCTCTGATTTTATTATCCAAAAACAGTTTCATGTCAAATGAATTAAGAAGGCTGCCTCTCCAGATGAGCTAATGAGGTAACAGAGCTACTCAGTGTCACGCTGGATGCAAAAGGGGGCTTGTCCTCTACATAAGGTATTTTCTCCTCTGTGCATGATGTGCCAACGTGTTATTTGTAAGAGAAATATATTTCCATTGTTTCTGGACCTAGCTAACGTCAGCTAAAGCAGTTAGTCTAGTTATTGATATCTATGTTTTCTCTGCTTTCTTTGCCATGTTCTTAACAATATATTATATAACACACCTCACTTGCAAACACAAGCCAAACCACTGCCTTTCACTAAATTGTAAGCTTAGACATTTTCTCAGCCTTCTCATGATTAAGAACACAGAAGTGTTCACATGCTGTCACTTTGAATATTCAAAAATATCTGTAAATATTCGACAGTTGCAGCCCAAGTAGTACCTCACTAAATCGATTCAGAATTCAGAAGAAAAACTGGTTAAAATGCTAGTTTTTATATTAAACCTGGTTCCACCACTTCCTTTCCTCCCTCAGAACTGTAAATGTCATTTCAGTGATGGAGCAGAGCCACTGAGCAGCAGGGGGAATGATAGACTGCTGTGTATGTTTTAGAGGAAGCCGTTTCATCACAGTGTTCTGGAGTGTGGTGATCTCTGCTGTACTTGCTGTACCTCCGACCTCTCAGTAACCTGGCATCCTGTCATATACCCAGGCCAATACTGCCACTGGAAGATTTATAAAAACTCTTAAAAGGAACACTTTGATCAAAATGGCTCATGAACAGAAAGCCAGCAGCCGCACACTAACACTATATAACATGGATAATGCAGATAAAGCATAATACAATTTGGTTTAAAAGGAGGACTGCATGAATAGGATTAGATTCATCTGATATAAACCTAATCTTGGTTTGGATGACTCATGTTAAATGATGACTCATTTATTCACGCAGAAAATCCGAGTTCTATGATACGGTACCAAAAGAGGCTGAAAAGATTCACAGCAGCTCTACCACAGAAACAGCAACAGTCCATCATTGACAATGACATGCTAACAAAAGCTCGCAGCTCATTTCCAAAGGAATTATGCAAATCTAGGCAAGTGTACAAAAGAATGAAATGCAGACCAACACATCATCAAACGCATTCTGCAATGGCCTGAATATCTGCACACTGTACTACAACTACTGCACTTGTACTGGAGGCCTATAGTCGCACTTTCCCAGGTGGTCTACTGTCTTGGTTGAGAAGCATAATTGGTTTAAGAATAAAATAATTCTTAAACATAATAAAAGTCTAGGCCACATGTTCACGCATACGCACTTCTATTCAGCAAGTTTTATCAGTCTGAAGACAAACACAAATGCAAACAGCAACCTGGCTGTGGTTGGATATTCTGCATGTCAGTCAAATGGCTGCTCCTGTCTAAGTAGACAGTTCTTGGCCACATTAAGCGACAAAATGCACCAGACTCCCTGACAACAGGCGGAAGTCTGTATTGCAAGACTAGACAAAAGGTGGAACTGTATAAATATCAGGACTTTTAAGCTAGTTTGGTTGGACAGCTTTAGTATTGGTGTCAGTAGTTGGTATCAGTCTATATTTAAGGTATTGTGTTGGAAGGGAAAAAGTGGTACTATTGCATTCCTATTAACAACTCAAATTCAACATATTTTTATTGAGTAAAACATTAAAACAAAACTGAACAACGCAGCAGCTTCTCCAGCTTCATGTCAAAATTTCTCAAGTCGTTTTGTCACATCCACAAGCGTCAGTTGCTGCTGGACTTTGGTAAATAATACAGTCATTCATGCTATCATTAGTCACTGGTCTCAGATTTTCAGCTTATGAACACCGGGACCTGACCACAGTGTTGTCCGATGCACCACAGACGGTGGAAACAGAAATGCTATCCTAAATGCTAAACCAAGGCAAAAGGCTATTGTTACCCCAAGAGACCAGCTGTTCCTCACATGCGTTTCTCCAATGTTCGCACCCTCAATAACAAACTGGATTAACTTTACCTTAGACTGCAAACTACTACGAAGTGGGAGATGAGTGATCATTGAAAGATGCCATTCAGCTAAAGGTTTTTGTTTGTACATTGCGTCATTTGTGCTTATTTGTAGCACACTAGTTTAAAGGTTATGACAAAGCTAATGCCTTAGGAAGAATTTCAAAATACTTCTATTGTCGCTACTATAGCTTTCTTCAGTTAAAGTCCATCTACTGGCACACCTGCATCAGAAATTGCTTCACATATAAGTATTCTCTGATGACACTATCAGACTTTGCTTTGCAGAGTCAGTAACTGATCCCATGCTACTACACTAATCACAGAAAAAAAGCATGCATACATGTTTCACTTAACATAATAGAATTTGAAGGAATTTAGAGTTCAAACGCAAAAATTGAATGACCAAGCGCATCAAATGAGCAGATACATTACAGGATCGATATTTTGAACTCAGCCCCACTATATCTACAGATCTATAGATGTAGAAGGAAGATCTATAAAGTGTAGAAAGAATGCCAACATTATCTACTCTCTCTGCATAATATGTCTGCCTGACAGATATGGTCCACTGGAGGCATCACGAGCTCATCAATGAGGCTCTCTCAGGATAGGAGCTGAACTCGCCAGTGCAGGAGTGTGACTCATCAGAGAAGATGAATGATAAGATTAGGTCCGACTAAAGTCGGGCTTTCAGCAAGTCCATCAGCACCAATAGACAGGCTTGTGCCATCAAGGATTTGCCTTTTATATACCATTAATGAGCTCTTCAGTCCCAACATACTGTAGCCAGTTCACTTCAGTTCACTTCTACTTCAGTGGCCAAACTGTATGGTGTCATTAATTTGCATGTCAGTCACTGATGCAAAGAGTGAGAAAACTCAGAAGCAGCTATTTAGACTTTCAAATGAGAACATTATCCAACAGAAATGAATAAATCTTTTAAGTCGAGGAGCCTTTTCATATACGGCTAATCTCCAACCATATCACTTAACGAATTCTTGTTGAGGTGGCTGAAAAGGCCGCAATGACAGCAAAACACAAAAGCTTGTCAATTAACAAGACTAGTCACTAAAAGGCTTCTTCACTAAGACGGTGCTACATGCTTATTAGACATGCCAGAGTGCACAGAAGTGGGGCATTTCCCAGACTGCACCAATCACTCCAGAAAGCATTAGAGTAGCACTAGAGTAACAGATGTTCCAAGCCACCACAACCCTTAGTCTCTACACAGGACATTATTAAAACAATTCAAATTGTGAATTCACTGTGGATTTAAAGTAGCTGCTAACAACCAATGGTAGGGGTGTCCCTTTCCAGAATGTTTAAATGGACAGGGTATCGGCTTTGTTTAGCTCGATCCAGTTCTAATACTTTGTTTCTTCTTTGTTTTTTGTATTCTGCTTGCGCCACTATCGCAAACGTAAGGTTAGGGGCTCTTATCCACAACCTGTAGCAATTAGGCATGTTTTCAGAAGTTAATACTATCTGCAGTGCTGGGGTTTTGGCCACGTTTGAGCTTCGTCTAACCACAGGCATATAAAATGTCAACACCTGGGCATTACAATTTCAGATGTTCAAGTTCAAATTCAGAGTGCATACCCATATGCATATCGGTCCACAATATCAAATTATGCACACACTAAAAGAGAAATGTTGAAGCTGATACAAATGCCCATTTTAATTCTCATTCCAAAAAAGCAGACAAAACAGAAACGCTGATTAAAACCTCAATGTAATTGGGCAGGGCTAAACTGCTGAAAAAAAAAATAAAATAAAATAATATTTCTTTATTATTATTATTATTCTTGCTTTTTTACCACATAAAAAGTAAGAAAATATGATATATGATACAAGAAATATAATTATATAATTGTTTGAAAGCTTCTGGCAGACAGACTCATTTTGATTTCCAATCTCCCAACATGGTGTGTAATCAATACAGCCAGCCACTACCCAGACACATGGGGTCAGCTTTGCAGGATAAATAAATAAAGGGGGCAGAGGTTTACTTTGAGTGTATTACAACCCCACAATTTTGCCGCTTTACAGCGTAACCCGGAAGGCTTCGGTCCAGTGGTCACCATAATGGTTTGATAACCCAATATTGCAGCAGGGCAAGCGATGCATAGCCACGGACTGGAGGCTTAGTCTTTTGTGAAAAAGAAAAGGCGACAAAGTTATGCTACATCACATCCACTGCAAGCACAAATCCTGCTGGGGTTGTTCCTTTCTGTAATGAATCTTCCGAAGCGCTTCAGTAAAACGTGGTTGACGCTTTAAAGAGTCTCTCAGGAGAACGACAAATTCTCTCTCTCTTGCTGGGCTTCCTAACAGCTGTCTACAGGCTATTCTCTCCCACTCGCTCCAGACACCAATGCTATTCGCCATGACGCTTAGCTCCGAGAAAATCCCAGTCCAATTACCTCCAGTCTAGTGGGTTTGCCCACCCTGCACCGCCCTGCTCACCACTCACTGAGCGTCTGGAGCTCCGGGCTGGGCCTTGGAGGCGCTCCACTGATTCATCTGCCACAGTGTTCTAATGAATGCCTAATCTGACCCCCAGGTAGGTGATATAGACCCACATTAGCCCAGCCCCTCTTCACCCCCCTGCATTCTCCGCAGGGATGCAACAGCCCAGGAACAGAGTGGATAAAGGAGGCTAACAAAAAGAGGTGGTGTAGAGATGTGTTTTGTGGTTGAGATCCTGGCTGCATGTATTAGCAGTCGGAAATATAAGCTCAAATTTATATTGCAGTATTTCGCCACTATATAGGCAATAACAATACAACAAATGATGGATAGTTCTTCTCTCTTACAACCTCAGTCTTGTTAGTTTTACCTTTTCATCCATTCTTACTTAGATTTTGCACTTTGTACTTGGTCTCTAAAACAATATTTTACAGTTTGCTGCCTCTAACAATGGCAGCTCATTATTTCACGTTTGCTACACTAGTGCAAAATGGAACAGCAACAGTGAAAGGGAGCCACCACGAAGTAATAACCTGCACCAACCTGGTACAGCTGGCAAAGCGGAACATTTGAGTCACTTTTTGTTATCACACCAATTGCAAGTGAAAAATCAGCATGTTGCACAGGGCAAACTGCAAAAATACACTTGAATATTGATGTAAGTAGCCAGTACCAAAAGCTACACAGGCGCTTCAGCAGCTGATTTGCTTCCAGTCTAGAATTAGCTTTTCATTGAGTTTTTAAGAGGTATTTTTGGGCACTGTCTGCTCACTGTTTACTGTACTTACAATACAGAAAATTCTATATCATAAGACAAAGTCAAGAATTCACTTACTATATCAGTAAACCTCTTACTCCTAGCATACTGTCACTGTCAAAACAAAACCTCACATCTCCAAAACTGGAACTTCACAGGAAAAAAAAAAAATCGAAGTTATGTAAAAAGATTTACCAACATTTCTGTTGGTCTGTTTATCATGAAATTTTAACACAAATGGTTGCTGGAGTGTACAAACTATACCAAAAAACAGATACTATTTTTTTTTTGCCTGACAGTAGGTAGGGATGCACTGATATGGAAATTCTGGGCCGACACCGATATCCAATATGCTTCATGTACATATTTCATGCTGATACTGGTATATAACATTTTAAAAATGTAGAAACTGGCACTACATCTACACTGAAAACAACAGCATGCTGAGTTTACTTAATTCAAACTTGTACACTGGTTCCACATGAATAAAATATGTTACATCAACATTTTTTTCTTTTAGTTGACTCATTTTTTTTTGGCAAGAACTGATCTGATGTAATAATTTGTTCATGTGGAACTGTTGAACACATTAAATCGAATAAAGCCAGCATTCTTTTTTCAGTGTACTCGGATTATCATCATTGAGAAATGTAACACTTGTTTTTAGAGGACTACAAATGCAGTAAAATGAGTAATAGGCACATATTTTAGCTCAGAAGCCCAGCGTTGCCTAAACGTTCTGCTCTTCCAGCATACAATAAATACACCAACAAATACTGGTTTGAAATATTGGTCAGAAAAATTTCCATTAATCTGTCAGTACCAATATGATGCTGATATGCATCCTTATATGTTACTCTCATTATTACAGTAGAACACTAGGACTGCTTTCAGTGATTGTTTAATACAATGTGGGCCATAATTACTTGATGTGATGATGGTGGAAGGGTCACATGCAGCAAGGACACTGCTGACACTGCCATTTTCAATTTTCCTCAACCACCTGTCAAATCAGTATCCTGTTAATCATTTTGATGCTCATATTTTTTCTGTACTGTGTGGCATTCTGACTAAGATTATGTCTTTATTCAGATTACAATCAATGGTGTATAGTCAAGTCTACTGACACAAAAAAGTGAAGAAAAAAACAGGAGAAAGCAAAATATAGGGAGAATGTGGTAATTGTAGTTTTGGGCTGGGGTGCTATGGAAAGGTTTGGTTGTCACTCTGGATCAGTGTGATGTGCCCTAACCTATAGCTGTGCTTGAATGACAGGACACAGACAGCCTGAAGAGAGCCCTGACACTGGAACCGAGTCACACTGCCTGACCACAATGACCTGCATAGCGTTCTCTCGCTTGTACCACACAAACATGCATGCACACATTTAGCACCACACAAGTATTAAGAGTATTAACACACATGAAAAACAGAAAACATATTGAATCATATTAAACCAGTTTTTAGCATCAATACAGTTGTTGCCTGTTTCAGCCAGAATTGATTTAAAGATTCTTTTATTGAATTAAAGTTCTTAATGGGTTTGCACCTTCATACACTTCAGAATGCCTGACAGACTGTTCCGGATTGGTTTTCAAGATCATCAAGTGCTGCTTTATTGAATATTTCCAGAAAAAAAAGACAGGTGAAGCAGGCTTCTGTTACTACACGCCAAAGATTTGAAATTCTTACTTTTAAGTATTCATTACACGCCTACTCTTGCTAGTTTTTAAAAACAGGTGAAAACATTTTTATTTAGTTTACCATTTTTAGTTGAACTGAATTTGGGGAATGTGGTGCATCAAAGGTTGAGAGGATCTGAATTTTTAATTAATCTGGCCAACGAGATGTGTCAACCCAATCAGGAGGCAGGCGTGCTTGCATATCAATGTACCGGTTCACCTTTTCAAACAATCCAAAAAATACAGATATTTTAATTATTGTTTACCTCAAAGATTTTATATACGAGAAGGAAAATGAGCAGTTAAATGTTATTGAACTGAAATGACTTATGATGACTGCAAGTATAATCTATGAGCTAAACCCTAATCTGTCCAAGTTTAAACTTATTAACATTTTGGAAAAAAATATGAATTTGAAGCATCCTATGTTGACCTTTTGATTATTAAAAAAAACATTAATTACATAAGTACTGACTTAGCAAGACTATATTTCAATTGGGCTTTGCAGGAAACTCCCTCGTAACATCATCTGAAAAGGCAGGATGCGTTCATGCCCACTGACGCACGAAGCAGTGTAAATGCAGCAATACCATCTCATTTAACTATACTGTGAAGCACTCTGAGGTCCATTTATAATGTATGAAAGGTACTATATTATTAACGATATCATAAAAGATATCGCATCTATTAAAAGCATCAACATTTTAGTGCTTGTAATATGACTGAAGGCAGGGCAAAAAGCATGTTGTGACACATAGAAGAGAGCGAGGCTGAAAGACTGTATTCCAGAGAAACAGGGTTGGCGGGCTAATGAGGAAAACGCCAAAGGCAATAGACCTGATGGGCGTAACAGATCACCGAAGACTGTTGACAGTGAGCCACTCCCTAAACAATTACCAGAGGCAATAACGTAATTTAAATAACAGTTTTCAAATAATGTAATTTTGAAACTATTTCAAAAGTGTTGTGGGTCACACTAATAAGCTCGAACTAACAAAGCGAAACAGACATTAAACACCACTCTCAGCATGTAAGGAGCATGCAGTGAGATTTCAGTGAGGCCTTTATTGCATAGGACTCACCTATTCACTCATTCATGCCTCATTGTTTTTGAACTACTTTGCGTAACGGTCAAGTTGCACAGAAATTATGTTGCATGCAACTCAACATGCAACTAATGAACATGCATGAACACTTCACTGTGTAAAGCCAGCCTACAATAGCTGACCTAAAGCTGAGGCGTCATGCTTGATGGAATACAGTGAGATGTCCTTTCAGTAACCTTATTATATGGGGAGTTTACTGAGATCATTTCAAGTTTACTGAGTACCTTACTGGATATTTAAAGTACCTACAGCTGGCATTAAACAGCGAAACTTTTATTTAGTTCAGGAGATCACATCAAACAACCTATTTTAAAACAAATGATTTCACCAGATCAATGGACAAAAAAAAAAAAAAAAAAAACAGATGAGGGTTTATTGGGCAGTTGAAAGGACAGCTCCAGCTGCACAAACTAGCCAGCTAATGGCCACAGATATTAAAACGGTCAACATTTATTGGTCTTTGATAGCCTGCTGTTATTTATGTAGTTAGATTTAATTTCTCCTTTTGATGCCTCCTAATTTTACACAGAGCCTAGACTCATCTGGAATCCAAAGGATGAAAATTATACAGGAAAAGAGACGGAGATGCGGTCAAATCCACAATGACGAAAACATTTCACAGACAAAAACACAAAAAGGATACAAAATTGTGAATTCTGCCAAACTGTTAAGTCTGGGGATTACTATAACATATTAAATTGTAGATTTAGGCCAGATTGCCCCTTTTAGGAACCGAAAACCACTATAACAATTTGCTTCCACTGTGCTCCAAAGCTGCTATGCAACCTGCCAATTGAGGACTTTTTACAATTACCTCCACCTGAGCCTGTGCTTTAGTTGAATGACTGTCTTGACATTGGAATAACAACATTCACAATGTGTTTCTAATAGTTATGCTGGCTTTCATTAGGCCCCTTGACTGTTGCTCTCTTTCATTCCAGGGAAAGCTGGGACCGGGTTCACTCGCAGGGGAAGGTTTACTGCAAGTGCATTACTACTCAAATCACTGCCTTCAGCCTTCAGAAAGCTCCTGCTGTGCACGGGCCAGTGCCAGAAAAGAGGATCAACAGGACCCCCACCTCTCTCTTTCTCTTTCTATCACTCTTTCACACATACAGACACAAACAAGCTACCTGATACATGTAAGAGACACTGCCTCTCCATCTTGAAAGCATCACACAAACACTGATACAGGCACATGCATTATGCAACACAGTTCAACACTGCATCTAGAGCAAAGCCTACAGCTTCTAAAACATAACAGAACAGAAACAACATACACACTATGACACTATATGCATAATGACTGCACCTTGTGCAGCCTTCAACGTCAGCAACATGAATACCTTAATGCATGTACACAAGTAAAAATGCTTGGTCCCCTGATTATTGCCAGCAAAATGCTTACACTAATGAATGAGAAAGCAGTAAGTGGCTGAACAAGCAGAAAACACCTCAAAACAGCATTCAGCAGGCTGAGAGTGAGGCTGTGGAAGAGCTCTACTTGTGTATCTTAATGAAGGTCCTGCAGGGTGGTCAGAGTAATGGGCATCTAAACCTTGGGGCCTTTGAGACTCCTGTAATTCACTCCTCATTTAGAGAATAAACATCAGCAGAGAGGGCAGCAAGTAAAAGACTTTTTTAGTCAGCAGCATCAAGCCAACACGCGTTGAAATGCAGGATGGAGTGCGTACGATCGTGCCAGGACTACAGGCAACCCCATTGCAAGTAATGAGTTTCAGAATTTTTGTCTAATGCAGCTGTTAGATTTTTAAAGAGAGAGAGGGAGAGAGAGAAATAAGAGACTTTTTTTTGGCCTCAGTGTCTGAATTCAGCCGTATTGTGCATTCTGCCACTCTTCTTTACTAACAGCACAAGGTGCTGCTGCATTAAAGAGGTAATATTTAATACTTTTCTTGTATTTTATTTCACCTTTAACAGTACTGTGCAAATGTCAGACCACCCTTTCATTTATTTAATTTCCAGTCAAAAAGTTGATTCTTCATTGTTAGAAAAAAAGCAGGAATTATATTTAACAGAAAATTACAGTCCACACTTTTCCTTTATTATAGCTTACATTCTTTTAGGAGACTTGCTTTCAGTTTTTAAAGAAAATTATTATTATTTTTTTTTTTTTAAAGAAAATTTTTTTTTCACATCTCCAAAGTTAGAAGTTGGTTGCATTTTCTTCTTCTCACAATCCAAGTAATCCCAAACACATTCAGTGATGCTGAGGTCTGGCCTCTGGGGTGGCAGGTTATTGTTTCTGAGAACACGAGCAGATTTTGTTTGATTTACAAATTTCCTTCTTTTTTTGTGCCCAGTTCCTTTTTCCTCAGTAAGGGCTTCTTGACAGCTGCACATCCTTTCAGACCCACAGTGCTGGGTTGTCTTCTCACAGTGGAAGAAACTCCTGTGGATTTTTTTAGATCTGAAGCAAGAGTGGAGCTTGATTTTCTCCTCTCTGTCGAAGATAAAAGTACTGTTTATCTGATTGTGATAGTCTTGGTGGTCTATAAGGTCTTGCATGGTTATGAGTGCCATTTTCTCTGTATCTTAACCATTTTTTGAACTCCACTTTTGGAAAACACTTTTTTTTCCCCAGTTATTTTCCTTGGACTCTCCCCTTTCTTATGGAAGATGGTTCTTCAGAAAGATCTCCTGAAAAATAAATAATATGTACTTAATGTTGCTTTTACTGATTTATAAAAAAAAGTGCACAGTACTGTATGTAAATGATATTCTGACTGGCTGCCATGAGTTGGGCCTCATTTAAAAAGCCAGCTGAAACACATCTTATAACTTCATCATGAATGGGTGGGACTAAAGTGCTGTAGGCCCAATAGGCAGATGTATATAAATGGGTTGGTTCTGTTACATCACAAAAGCAGTTAATTCACAGTAGCCTTAGTTTCCATATATGGACTGTATAGTCCATATCATACAAGTACAATACATTTTAAAATTCTGTTGTTTTTTTTTTGTGAGGGCCCTTTAACACTAATGCACAAATTTATAACTTAGAAGCCAAATATCTCAAAAAGCATCAGAAATATGCAAAGCATATTTATTATACGAGCATTAATATATATGTCATGATTGAGGAATACTCCCTCAGTGTTAACCACATGGTGTGTATTGTCTCTTTGGATTAAATCAAGGTCAGGTCGTGTTTCATAAACAAGCGTGCCACTGCAATCTTCCTCCAATATAACCAAGCTCCAAAGTCACGGCCCACATTAAACGATGTGACAATTCACCCAAAGACATTATTACATCTTGCTATATATACATTATATACATATTTAACGTCTTTGATGTGTAAAAATGTTTCATATCATGGATGATATTCTATCTGTATTACACACCTACGTTAGCAGAATAGAATATACATCTTTTCTGAGTATGCTGGGAATTCTACCGTGGTGCCACTGATTAATTTTGAAACCAAAAGAGATTTTGCAATCTGGTTTTACATCCCCAAAGCGGTAATAAATGGTACTTTTACATCAGCCTGAGCAAGACCGCAAACACTGCTTGATTGTTTGACCTGTGTGATCTGTCCGGTGTTAACATCACAACTGAAAGGCTGAAGTATTTTAGAGGAAATGGGTTTGTTTTAGAGAATGCTGCTCTCCTACATGTGCACACTCTCCATGCTGAAGGCACCACACACAGACAGACCGGGCTCAATGTGGGTCAGGGGTGTCTGAGTCTACCGTCTGCTTGTGTGTCTGTCACAGGTCAGGGAGGAGGGGCGCCGCGGTCTGCTGAGAACAGTCAGTCAGTCAGACAGACACATACACACACATACACACAGACCACTTACAAGACAGATTCTGGTCATACAAGCTGGCCTTGACTCCCTCTTGACTTTTTATTTATTTATTTATTTATTTATTTATTTTTTTTTTTACTTTTTAAGCCATTTGTTCCAGGATTGTGTGCATGTGTCTGTGCATGTGGTCTTAGCAGAAAGAATGGAAGTGAAATAAGACAAGGAAAAGGTTACAACAACAAAAAAACAACATTGCAGAAAAAGAATGAAACCATGGTTCCTGCACAATTTTTGAGATCAAATTCAATGCTGTTTAAAACCTTTTCAAAAACCTCAGCATAGCAAAAATAACACTGTTTCCATGGCACAACAGTGCACACCAACTCACATATGGCATGTATTAACGCCTGTTATAGAAGCATGGATACATGCCTTGAAACTGATTGATCCTTGCATAGTTCTCAGTGTGTCTAGACCTTAATCAGTGATCAATTTCTAACCACAGATCCGCTGTCGGCTGCAAAGTTTTAGTCGGGTGGCTGTTCTGAATCAGTTTACTATATAAAATGACCTGTTCCAAGGGCATGTGGGTGTCCTAATTCAGCCCCCACGTCAGCCCTCCAATCAGATTCAGATTCTTAACATGGAGTATTGGCTGATACCGAGTCTAATCCAATCTTTGTGTTCTCACAAATAACATACCCGCACAATTTGGGTAAGACATGATGGGCTACTAATTACTACAGTAACATTACCAAATAATCACTGCATATTGTGACATTCCGGACTGATATGTTTAGATTTTTGTCTTACTGTTAAATATGATCCAGTTTTATTGACCTCCTTGAGGTAGCTACCAGTTACTTTCACATACAGTAAAATCTTTGAAATGTGCATGGTTATACACTTGATTTACTACTGTTTTTTTTTGTGGAAGACTTACATGAAATACCCATTTTATAGTCTGATTTCATATTGCTGTAACACATACACAGTAGCTGCTTCTTTCTTTTGGTTTTGAATGCTGTTAACGCCAGTTTAAAACTAGAAGTGCATGGCGCTGTCAGTAAAGTAGAACATTTCTGTGACAGCTTTGTTTTCAACCGGTCACAACTCGCAAAAGAAAAACATGGTGGGAGTGTGTTTAGTTTTCATTTCCCACCTTAAACAGTTCTGCATTGTAAACATTTGGACCACTTTGCTACCTTCTTAAAACGCTCCTCACTGCTGCTAGATTTGGATAATGTACGTTTCTGGCTCCTCTACGACAGCAAAGTAAATGGAGCACCAAAATGAAACAAAAGACAAAAGCCTTACTTTTTTTGAGCTCGAGATGACCTGGGTAAGGTTTGATAGCAGGAATCCTTGACTGAGGTGAACTTCACCTCAACCTGTGCACGGCTTACTTTGATATAAATATTCACTTTACTAAGGCCACGCTCAGCAAGTTCTTCCCAGGTGTGGATCAAGCTTGTTATAGACACCTTCTGTCACCAGCAAATCATACTCACAAGTTTTTCTCCTGTCCTAAGCTTTAACGAGACTGGTCACAACGTCTAAGGCCTTAAAAAGACCTCTTTAATCTTGTCCTTGAATCGTCATCTTTGGTGTCTCCTCAGGAACACCTAATCTTACTAAAAGGAAGGAGGACGTTTTAGCGCTTGCTTCCTAATAGACTTCAAGAGAATTTTACTCCACTAGAAATGCCCTAAATCAATCACCCTCTTATTCTTTATAGCTAAAAGATCTCATCTCCCTCCTTTACTTCACTTACTTATCTTAAGAGACTCCACAATTCAGTTCTATAAAATATGGCACCCTATACTTTCATATGTTAATCTGATGCCTTTGCTTGACATTCAGGATGAGGATCTTTCGTGATATCTTGCACCGTTTTACTGCTGCAACTCCTGTTATGGACAATAATTGTATTTCCTTTAATTTTTGTAAACTCAATTATTTCCATTTACTGTTGTTGTTGTTAATTTTATAATACAAACATACAAAAAACTACTGAGCTTTAAAATGAGCCCTTTTAAATTTAAGTACTTCACTCTTAATTAAAATAAGCACTCTACTACCCCACAGGAAGAAAGAAACAACTAACAACATCTCATCACACAGAGTGAGTGAGTGCTATTTCAGATTAAATTAGTTACAGGACTGGATCACATTCATGCTTTTTTCCCCTCCCATATCCCATCCAGCTTTTTCTGTAGTTATCAGCATAACAGCAATACAGTTAGCGTTATGCCATTTCTACTGGCCTCATGATGATTCTTTAAGAAATGACACACCGATAACACTTTTTCTTTCTGAACTTAGCATTGCAAGCACGTTCCTTCACGTTCTGGCTGCACTGAGCAAGAGGGGACTTCCTTACATGGGTCAATTACTCCCAGCAAACTGTGAAACCCACAACTGAATTGAGGTGGACTCCAAGGCTGAATAGAGACTGACTCTGCAGCTGAAAATAGGTGGACTCTACAACCAAATAGAGGTGAACACTTCAACTGAACAGAGGTGCAAAAATAGAGGTGAGGTTAACATCCCTAGGAAGCAAATTATTTATTTTGCATGTTCAGAATGGAAACTTAGTGCCTGCTTGAATTTTGTGGGGAGAAGCAGCTGCTGAGACTTGTGACTGTTTTCTCCACAAGGCTGAAGTTGGCTTCCTATTCGTCAATTCCTTAATGAAATTTTCTGTTCCACCTTAAATGAACAGCAAAAAGATTGAATATATGAAGCTGCATAACTTTAGCTTCACGTTTTCCCCTCGCTCTGGTAACTGAAACATTCGGGTAATGTCTTCCCAAATGAGTTATATTTGAGGCATATCTGAGGTATTAGAGCGGCTATTTGATCCAAGCATTAAGGAATGTCGACACTCTGTCACCATTCAGTCCACAGACTCTTTGCTCATTGTTACTGTACTCGACTGAGACGCCTCATTATTTTAAACAGCTTGGCTAATCAATTAATTAATTTACAATTAATTTACAGAGCTGTCAATACAGACAACAACTAAAAAGTACAACCAAAAAACACTAAGCCAAACTAAGTCGAATAAATGAGCACACACTGTATTGAACATTATTATAAATGATTTTAATCAATTCCAAAATCATTTAACTGTATTGGGTTAGGTATGTTAGAATCCATGATGGGCTGGGAAGCTTTAATAGCGAGGCTACCAGACATACAGCGGGTTGGGAAGTGATGGCTGAGAGGAAGAGAGGTCAGGACACTACTTTGTAAGCGGCGACATGCTAGTGTTTAAATCAAAGCGTGACAGGCCACCATATAAGGCTTATGTGTGAAGGCTATACACACTGTCACTTTCTTTCTGTAAAGCAAACCAGCACTAAGAGGCCCTGCTCCTCAAAGCAGAACAGAAGTGCTGGCCTCCGACCCACACAGTGCTGCTGCCCTCTCTAATTCAAATAAATCAGCCAAAATTCTGTTAGTCAACCACCTGTACTTCTTTCCTTTATTATTTATGTATTTATTATCTGTCAAGGGACAGTGCTCATGAATAAACAATATCAACACAACTGTAAACGAGCCAGAGTTAGCCCAAGAGGCTAATTTTTCATTTTAACATCTGTTGTCCCTGGCCAGATGTCCACCAAAATGCACAGCGCTCATTAAAAAGTACAAATTAAAACAATCATAAAACGTGCCAAATATCACTATTTACAAACAACAAGGTATACAAGCAAAACAAACACAATGGAGATCTTTATGTGCACAAATCTGACTACCAATTATTATATGGTTGTTTGTTTGGGCTGTTTTCTTCTTTTAAACTTACACATCAGATGTGAAGCTTAGAACTGTAAATGGTAACCAGACAGAAAAAGAAAGCTTACTATCAGTTTCCATTTTAAGTATTCTGAAGTATTCTTTCAAACTGGTGAATGACATGCAAGTTTGTGTTATTCAACAATACTGTTAAAACTAAACATCCTTGTTGTTGTCTGATACCAATACAAGTACCCACTTTATTCCAATGCCCCATGATGCTCTGCATTAAATATGATATAAATGTGTAAATACATGAATGTAATGAGTATTTATTGTTGGATTGCTTGAATGCTTCTGTGCTGATGTCTGTATCTGTCAACAGACAAAGCTTGAACCTGTGGGAGAGAAAGGCGTACTAGTCTGAGAATTCTATTTACAGCTTTCTTAAACGACTTATTGTTTGCTCAACATAAATATATATTGCACGTGCAATATTCAATTTTCAATTCAATTAGTGAGATGTAATCAAAGTCATTCAGATTATTTCAATGTGAAATGGTATACTGAAGAAAAATGTATTGACTCTTTTTTTCCCTTATAATGGTGGTGAAAGGAACCAGGTGTTGCGACTACAACATGTATATTTATCCAACAGTTAGTTCTGGCCATGCAAGCTGATTGGTTGAGAAGTGTTCTAACCGTGCTGTTATTTCGCCATAACATCACGGGTTTTTCCACAAACACTGTATCACTCCGCTAAGACGCTGAATTTGACAGCTGTAGGAGACGTTCAAGCCATTTGAACGTTTTGACGTCTTACTTTGCGCACAAACAGAAAATGGATACTTTTAAGATCACATTTGACCGATAGCCAATTTGGTCAGATTCTGAAGACGAGACTACACTAAATTCCCAAACTGTCATTTCCGCTGAGCAAGCTTTTCAGTCGGCAGTTGTAACAGAAGAACACCTGAACAACCTGGAATTGGCCAGAAATGAAACGAATACCATTCGCCAAACATGCAGTCTCATCTTCAGAGTCTGACCAAATCGGACTGAGCCATAAAACTGGAGAACGAACTGCTGACTGTGCAGCGAGTGAGCAGAGCTCGTTACTCTGACGTAGCAACAAGCTGCTTGTTAAGGAACTATAATTTGGCGGAAGGAATTGCTGACATTAAAACATATTAAATGACACGTTCATGGCCCAATTTATTTATTTATTACTTTATTTATTTAACTGTTGTATAAAAGCAATAGAACACTGGAGGTCGTGTGTTATTGTGATAACATCACGGCTATGATGACCAAATCACAGCCGTGATGTTATTTCGCGATAACACACTCCCTCTCGTGTTCTATTGGTTAAATCTCTTACTTACTATCCAGCACAACAAGTAAACCTTCATCTGTCTTTGAGCTTTTTTATATGCACTGTTCATAACAGCAAAATAGTGCTCAGTCTGAATAAATACGCTTTCTTTGGGG
>JAILXH010205511.1:11551-30846 GCA_023558415.1 Piaractus mesopotamicus
TTTTTTTTTAACCTAGAGGTCCCCTTGTGTCTCACTTCAAGTCCCTCTGTGAGGACAGAGGTCATGTTAGAGGAGAAGCTTCTCATCAGAAGGATCAGTCTAGACAGACAGCCAAGAATAGCTGCCTTGATCTTGGCCCATACATTGTTTTAATGCCTGGTCTTATGCTACACTGTGGCCAGTATGGCTATATTCTTATATTCTTATATAAGTCTTCTTGTTCAGCTAGATGAGCTTTTTCACTTGTTGAGAGTTTGCAGTGGTGGGATGATACTATTGTGTTTTTTCCAAACCGGCTAGTGCACAGTGATGTAATGCAAACTCAAAAGAAGTTTTAGAGGTAGGCAAACATAATTACATTTTGATGGAAAATTACAGGAAAACAAGAATTTTGTCTGTCAAATTATGTATGATAAATTGCATTTAATATGACCAGGGAACTAAGAACTTAAAAGAAAAAGTATGATTTTGGTTTCAAGTTACTTTAAGTGATAAGATATTTAGAAAGATTTTCCTTTTCTGTTTGGTAATTCGGTCCTCCTTTAAGAAAGAATAATGCTGATACAGTTTCTTCTTGCAGAAAACTGTGAAAACTAGACTAGATTAAACAATAGTGATCCCATAAACAAACTCCAATGTCATTCAGTTTGGTTGACAAAGGGTTTAACGAACACAGTAAACAGATTAAATGTTTGCAGAATATAATGAACATTTGGTGCTTTCAGAAGATGAAACATGGGTGTTTTGATGTGACTGGAGTGTAATGCTTTTATCATTGTATGTTAGTCCTTTGCTGGTATGAATTTGTTTTGTGATAATGCATAGTCTGGATTTAGACATTGCGTTGCTGCATGCTACTGCCAGATGTTTGGAAGATAAGGCATGAAAACATACATCAGGCACTATCAGTGATTTTGGTTGGCCTGTAGACTCAGACCTACGTGCTCCACGTCTGAATGTCTTTTGTTCCTGAAGTCCAGCTGTGGTTCATGTCCTGAAGCATATGTATTTGTGTTAGTCATATTATTCATGAGCACAACATGTGCTTTTCTGTGATTGGCTGGCTCACCACACAAAACAAGCTGACTGTTCCTCACCTTTTCGTACATCGTTTTTTTTTTTTTTTCTTCCAACCTTCTCTTCATAAAGGGTAATGACATGCTGCAGAGGCATGCAGCTGCAGAGATGTGGTTTTTGGGCTAGAAACCAGCGGCCTTTCACAGAGTAGTGAACGTTGTCAGAAAATGGCCAGGAGTAGTAGCAATTAGCATGACGCTGCAGTGGATGCACATAGGGCAGAGGACCGGTTTGATCCTGTTGCATTGTGTGGCTGGAGTAGGCTTACACACTATGGAGGTCACAGCGAATAAAGCCTTCAGCTACACGCAGGCCGGAGAAATAGGACCCCTTACCCTCAACAACAACAACAAGCATGTACTATTAGCTGAAACAGACCTTTACAATTAGACGTGATGATAGAAGCATATTAACTAACAAAAACAATTTAGCTTCTTAAACTGCACATTTATTGTTCAGTTATTAATCATCACATCATATCTTAACTATAAATTGTTCAGTGTGTAAGTTAGAAGGCGCTTGCAGTTCAAGGGGTCTAAACTGGAATATAACAAATGCAATACAGTTGTTTCCTAGTGAAAATAATTGAGCACATCCTCTACAGAGAGTAAAATTGTGGCGTTTTTCTGCATTTTTTGTGCACAGTTTATATTTGTGTTTAGTTTAACATGTTGGAGAAAACAATGTGCTGGTCACATTTTATGTTTTATTTTTTCCCAAATATGTTAAATTTAGCAAATAACCAATAATTGTGCATTTACATGTGCAGAACTGTGTGGAGGACATGTTAACTTATTTTCACTATATTCTCTTAGAAAATCAACAAAATGTCATTTGACACTTTCGCATACAACAGTATGTTAAAGTTACACTTTCATTTGGGCTCATTCTAGATACCCTGAAGCTCTGAGAAGCTTTCTTTCTCCTCCATGAGCCAATGAGTGTCTTTTATTCCACCTGAATAAAATATACTATTTCAACACTGATACTGACAGATAAAAGTGAACTGAATACAAAATTGTGTTGATGGAAGTTTACTCATCTGGAAATGACATACATTCCACTCAGTTCCAAGTCAATGTATTACTTTTTCAGTGACAGCAGTGGTGTTTTTCAGGATCTACAAATTACTGCATCTAGAGTCTGTTTATGAATTTTAATGAACAGGTCTGTCACTATATTGTTGTATAATCACAGAACGTACACTGAAAGTAATAAACCTAACTTAATATGTGGAAAAATATTACCACATATAGGAGTTATTGCATTTCTCTTTTCTGGGTCCAAAAACTCAAAGACAGGCACCCTTCACTTGTTCCCTCATCCCTGACTGACTGCAACTGAATCCGGGGCCTGTGAGCTGTCCAACAAATCTTTGTAATCCATACTTAGTGGAAAGCGAGATCTAGCTGCAGCGATGGCCGTGGCCCTGATCCGTGCTAACAGCTCAGCCGGTTACTGTCGGTCAATAAACTGCAGTAACCCTGGTTTCTGCAGCACGGAGGCAGGACTCTGCAATCAGGATGAAATCATCAGCTGTGCACTTGTGGAGGTAAGGGCCGTGCACAGAGATGCTGTGTAGGAGGGACTGTTTTCTGTTGCCCGGTAACTTGGCGTTCACTTGGCTTGAATGTGGATTTTTGTGGCGTCTGATGTGAAGTGCTGCCGGAGTGCTTAAAGCTTTTAAGCATTTCTTGTGATTAGCTGACAATGTGTCCAGTGTTTTCTGTGTTTTTTTTAATGCATGCACAGTACTGTGCACAAGCCAGAGACTACCTTTCATTTATTTCCAGTCAAAATGACTATGTACAAGTTGTTTTTCAGTGTCAGGAAAAATAACCCACCTTTCTTACAACTTCCATTCTTTTCAGGAGCCTTTCAGTTTTTGAAAGACATCCGATAGTATATTTCTTCACACCTCCAAAGTTCAGTCGTAGAAGTTGGTTGCATTTTCTGCTTCCCACAATTCAAGTAATTCCGAAGACAGTCAGTGGTGTTGAGGTTTGGGGTGGTCAGCCCATTGTTCAGAGAACATCAGTGGCTTCTTCAAACTTTCTTCTTTTTTGTTTCGTTTTCTGAGGGCATCTTGACAGCTACAGCTTTCAGACTCATAGTGTTGAGTTGTCTTCTCACAGTGGAAGGATGGACAGAAACACCTGTGGATTTTTCAGATCTGAAGCAAGAGTGGAGCTTGATTTTCTCCTCTCTCTCAAAGATGAAAGCTTTAAGCACCGTTTATCTTATGGGGACAGTTTTAGTGGTCTGCCAGGTCTTGAATGGTTTTTATAAGTCCCATTTTCTTCTGTATCTTTTAATAATTTTTTGAACTCCTGTTTTGGAAAATCTTATTTTCCACTTATTTATCTTTTAATTTAGTCTTCACAGTACTGTACATGTTGCAGTAAGCATTCAAATTTCAAGGACTAATTTTCTAGACTTTTGCATGTATGTAAATGTGAGTGTCAGCGATTTGCAAAGTGACCTAGCCTCCAAAGTTCATTGCTGCATGGTGACCTGACCTGCTCTTAAGACCAATCTGCTCCCGGGTCTCACAGACAGGCACAAATATCACCCGCAACAGAATAAAATATACATGTGGTAAACATACACACACGCACTTAACCCAAAGTGGCCTAAGGGTAGGCTTTATGTGTATGCCATTAGCACCACACCAGCTGGAAAAAAGAGGGATTAATGCTGCAAGTCCTTAAGTTGAACTCTGTCAAAGCTAGAAATAGCTCTTTCCTGTGGGTATGGGTCCACTCTCCAACCTTTACTAACTCTTATTGAGCAGAATAATTTAAAAGGCAAGAACTCTTAGTTGTAGCTTGTGTTAATACACAAGGCTATGTTCAGCCACTGAAGCAAGTAACAAGCTGCATCAAAGTCGAGCTGTTCAGCATCTTCTGTATGGATCTCTTTGGTGTTTTTACCCCAGCTGATCCCTCCTCTTTGAGGTGTATTCCCCGGACTAAGTACTGATGTAAGAGCTGGCCCTGCTCCACTGCCAGGTCCATGCTAGAATATTTAGACACGGCCTCAAGGAGAGTTGATAGCTGAGCAGTCTTTAGATTTGTCAGCCAAATTATGTCACGCTTATTCGCAACAGATGCAGAGGTGACAGCCTTTTCACCTTTCCGTTGCATGTGGCTCACGGCTGCCGTCTCCTGCAGGGTGAGATTCAGCAGATGGTCAATGACTCATGGAGATAGATGCTGTGAATAGTACATGAGAGAAGTAGAGAGTATCCAGTGTATTGAAAGGCAAATACAACATCATCTATTTTTGGACCCTTTGAACCCAAGGTCTAGTAAATTTTATTAATAGGTCTGGCATATGTATTACATAATTAGATTTATTCGAGCTGACCACAATTATTTAAGCTGATGACAATAATTGTCCACAATTGTTAGCCTTCACAGTCATATTTTAAAGTGGAATTGCACAGATTTTTCCAGATTTCTGCATAAATTAGTGATTGAGATGTAAACAAAGTCATTCAGAGTGGTTTGAGGTGAAATAGTTAATTGCGGGCAGACTTACAGACTCTACACCGTCTACAACGCAAATACAGCCATTCTGTTTATTGCCCAAAATGACCAGTGAATCTCCCTGTCTGCTGAGTTCTTATATGTAATGTTGATAATGAAAAAATTATTTTTTATTTCTATTTGTGCTGCATGTAAACATATAGAGACACTTTTTAAAAAACAACAAGTTCTAACTTCTACTTTGTGTCAATTAAATTGGTGACCACATTTATTTACATGGCAGTTAAGCATTAGCTAACATTTCATGACTGTGGCAGGTCTAACTGTGAAAGTAATGTGCAAGTTATGTAGTTGTGAGAAATTGAAGTCTGAACTCAACAACAGGTTCTTAGAGTTTAATGTAGGGTGTGTATCAGCACAGTTACCAAAACTTCACCAAACGGTACTGGCTGTCCATGACCTATATGAATTTATTGTTCTACCCATTCACTTTCACCAAAATAGAGATCTAATGTATGTTATAGTCCTACTGCATGTTCCCCTGTCAAAAACAACACCATAAAAATAAGCTTGACTCTCTTTATAATTGATTGATTTATTTTGTGGCCGTTTAAATTTAACCAGCCAGACCACTCTCAGCAAGGAGCGACAAGCTATCATAACATTCTGTGAGCAGATTAAATGCATTGTGTCATCTTGTTAGCATTGTAAGCTACGCTGAGTGACTGCTATGAAACAAACAAAATGAAACACTATAAAACAATAAACCGCTGATTCTTGGCCCCAATACTTAATAGAGAGCTCAGCTTATGAGATTGTGCTGGACTACATTCATCAGTGATAAAGTTCATTCTTCTTAGATCAAAGATGAGAATTAACAGCACATATGGTCATACTACAGAAGACAAAAGATGAAACAACAGAATTTGTAATAACATTTATTAGTCTATATCAGTCCATAACAACATGTTGTTATATAATGTAGCCCAGGCCAGATGTTGCCTATATCCTGTCTCTGTAATACTGCTTACATTTCCTTTGCTGCAGTTCTTTGTAGACTTTGTAGACACACTTCTTATAGTTGTAATTCAGGCTTTAGTTCCATCTGTGTTATTAACAGTTATTAAATGTACTGCACTCCAGCACTTTGCTGTAAATTAAATTAAACAATGAAACAATGATTAGAGCAGAATGTCTGTTTAATTCAAAGGTGTTTACATCTAGTTTTGGTTAACCACACTGCACTTTCTTTAAATAGATAATCTGCTGACTTCAGAGGACTATAGGTTGATTTAATGTATTATTACATGGTTTAGCTCCTTATATACTTTAATGTTTGGATATAATGGCCTTTGTTTTTCTGAGGCCTACTAGTAGTTTGCATCTTGTGGTAAACCCTCTGAGATCATGCTATAAAGCATATTTGATCTGTCCAACAGTAGTTATACATGATTGACAGCATTCTTCGTTACTGTCATTCATTCACTACTGTGGTCTTCAGTGGTCTGCCACAATGTTTTCTGTCGCTCGCAAATGCACTCTTGCTACTTAACAATGTACCAAACAGTTGATTGGTTGGACACACAGAATGTTTCGATGTTCTGTGTGGTTTACACAATACACGGCAATGAATACCTTCAGATTAGAAATGACATTCTAAACTTTATAGTTGTTTTTTCACTTGTTTAATTGTTTCAGTGCTGGAGTTCTGAAGTAAAATAACAAAAACTGTATCACTGTTTAGTTAATCATGGACTGCACTATACTTTGATTCAGGATAAATTAGAGATAGAGGTAGACTGGTAAGAGAGGTAGACTCGTCAAGACTGGTGTTGGTCTCTGTTTTTGACACCTGTGCAATAAGAAGAAACTCAGCTAAATGCTGAAATTAAGGGACTACATGAATGGCGATATTTGAATCGGTCATAAAGGTCCGGAGAGGGCAGGGTAAATGCATGTTTGGAGCAGGGGTTATGGGATTGTTTTGGAACAGAGGCTGTGCACAGTACATCTCTCAAACGGAAGGGGAATTGGAGGGTTTTTCGGCCTGGATGGGCCTGTGGGCATCTGGCATGTCTTAAGCTGCAGCCGAGGAAAGGTCATTCTCCAGTGCAGAAGAACATTGTGAACCTTTGGAGGACGCCTCAGGTGGGGCAGAAATGAAGACACAAAGCCTATTGTTAGAAAATATGAATTCTCTGTTGTTAACATACTGTTTGTGTTTGTCTGATGGCACATCATAGACACGGCTTTTCAAAATCAGAATCAATGTTTTCCATAATATGAAACTAATATGACTGCAGATGGATGTATAAATGAATTCTAAAATGTTAGTCCTATGCAACTTCATGGGTTTTAGATAATTAGAACAAACAAATCTTATGAACAGAGAAAGAGGAATGTAATAGTAGATGATTCTAAAATGACTGACAAAATTGTATAGCACTGGGTTATAATTTCTTGTTTTCCCAAAATATGCCAGCAAAATGGCCTAGACAGTATAACATAGCCCCCGGACCCCCTCACTGTAGGGGTCAAGCGTCAAATTTCTGTAGACCAGCACTGATGGGTTTTACAACACTCAACTCTCAAATATGCATTTGTCTTTGTAATGAGGTGTTTATGTTGTGCAGCCCTACTATAATATCCCTCTTTATGTAGTTGTGAATAGACTGTTCTTGCTGACAGTCTGATCACCTTCTGTATTGACATTCTCAGTGACCTGAGGAACGGCTGTTCTTCTGTTTTACCTTCCACATCACACTAATCCATAAGAATGACAGTCACTGAATGATTTCCATCCTATTTGCCACTTTTAGTCATTTAGTCAGTTTGTTTCTACTAAAACACTAGCCAGTTGAGCAGTCTTTGAAACTGGAGCTCCTGTCATCCATCCCCCAATAACAAACCCTCTTTTTTAGACTCAGTTGTTTTCCTCTTGAAGTCAGCTGGCACTGCTCAATATTTTCAGACATGCCACAGAGCATGGTAGGATGTGAATTGTTTAATTGAATCATGCAGTATACCTGTCTGGAAGCATCTTTACTCGTTATGTTTCTACAGCCTCCTAATTTTTCTTCTCCTATTTGTCACATGTCTGTATATATGCTTCTCAGGTTATAAATGTAGTCTCTATCCTCGCTTAGGCCCTCAGGAACTCTTGACTGGTGATTATCAAGCAGACCCCTGTATATTATGAAACACTGTGTTTTTTTTTTTCCAGAGTCTTGCATAATCTGATCAGAATTTTCAGTCAAAGTAGGGATGACTGGCAACAGAATAACTCCTTGGCCACATAACATTCTTGGCATCTTCATCCTGGAAGAGGTTTACCACTGATCTCTGAACAGCTCAGTATATTCTCCTCTATCTGCTTTAGTCTGGGCTGGCTTTAAAACAGCTGGTCCTGGGCCAGCAGTGACTGCCCCTCCAACTCCTCCCTCCCAAAACACAAGCCTCTCTCATGAGTGAGAGGAGCCTCTGATCCTCTGTTGACCACAACACACATGTACTACAGTCTTTCTGTGCTTTAGCTACAGCAGCTGTCACTGTGCCGTGACACGTGCTGCTGCGGCCTGCCTGAACTCTCTCTCTCCATCTCTCATTCTCTATCTTCTCTCTAACTCTGTCATAGACACGCAAAAACATATACACTCAGACATGCTGGCCACATGAGTATGACATATTGTGTAACCAGGAAATTAACATATTCTGCAGATATTTCCTTTAAATAAAAAGATACTTAGAGTTTCAACTTGCTAGATTTGGCTGATGTTTCAAACCAATATTTCATAACATGTTTATTGAACTCTGGAAGAGCAGAATGTTTAGATGATGCTGGGCTACTGTGCCTAAATGTCTGCATTGTATTCATTTTAGTGCATTTGTAACATTCCTCCGCAATGTAAGTCCAGGTGGATTTAGTCCTAATTTCTACATTTAATAAATGTTTATATATCAGTATCTGCAGATATGTAGATGAAAAATATTACATATTAGACATGTGCAATTGTATGCAAAGGTTTGAACACCCTCTGTCAAATTATATGTTTGGTTGATTTTCTGAGTGAAAATTACAAGGGAGCAAATTTCAGTATGCCAGTTCTTCTGCCAATTTTAGTGCATAATTACTGTTTATTTGCTTATTTGAGTTTAATATATTGGAGAAATATTTAAATAGTGCTTTAAAATGTGCAGAAATGTGTTTTCTGTAGTGGACGTGTTAACTTATTTCCTCTCAGAAAATCATCGGAACATGTCATTTTTAAATTTAAAAGCTTCCTACTTTTTTTTCTCAAATAAAGAATTTTGTAATGTTTTCGAGGCTGTTCTGATTACTTGTTTAATTGTCAAAATAATTGGTAGAATACTTGATTACTAAAATAATTGATTTTGACAGCCTTAAAATAACATGATAATAATAATAATAACAACCAAACAAATGTATATTTAGAGATCTGATACCAGGTATCAATATCAAGTATCAGCAGACAATGCTAGATCAGATATTGGAGGGGAAAAAATCTGATTCTGTAATGGATGATGTGGCATTGTTAGCTGAGTGTTTCCTGTGGGCTGGTGGAGTGTTTGAGTAGGTTCAACATGATAGCCTACTTTTAGATGCTCATTTTATGTGAATTGCTTCCAAAGGAAATTGCACTCATTTTAAAGCGTAATATCAGATTGGTATCAGTATTGGCCAGTACTCAGGGTTTTTATATTGGCATCAGTTTTGGAAAAGAAAAGGTTGAAGTCATATTCAGTTATATTCATTACCTTACTGCAGGGGCCTATGTTACTAGGTACATAATATAAATTGAATTTATATTTGGCAACTCCAAGAGTGAAACTGCTCTGAACTGCTGCTTCAGAAAGCCCAGCTCTCACCGCTGTTTATTTGATACATGAGGCTTGTATAGAATGAATGAGCAGTGCTGTCTGCGTTTGCAGTGAATCAGGTGTGGGATTCCCCTCTAGCTTTACTTGCTGTTTCAGTCCTATCATAGTTTCTTGTGTGTGGGAGTGAAGCTAAAAGAGTCCCTGCACTCTCTCTGAGAGGGACGCTGGGATCCAGCACTAAAAGAGGACAGGGAAGGTCGGAGATATTTGTGTATCGCACTGACGGATTGTGACCGCAAATCCAATTAAGCTGGCAGCCACTGCAATCAACTGGATTAGCATTTCAGCTTCAGCCATTAGATAAATAGCAGGTTACCATCGGACATATCTCTCCCAGCCCTGCCACAGCTTCTGCAGATGTTCATTATTATTTGATCTGTATTCTGTAGTCGTCCATATATTAAGATTATTATTTTGATGATTAATTGAGCAACTATTTTTAAGGGGCAAACAATAAAAATGGACTTTGAACAATTGAACAATAACTGAACAAAAAGGCCCTATAAGTACCTTCTTATAGCTCACAACTACAGCTTTAGTCAGCCCACCAGGAAGAAGGTGCACAGTGCACAATGAGGAACAAGATTAGAGATGCTAAAATCTCTCCAAGGATCACAGTTGCAGATGATGGTTGCATTTTGGGGTCACTAACTCCCAAAAAATGAAATTGGAACCCACCTTCATGCCAGCAAGCCCCTGGAAACATTCTTAGGACGGCATCATGGATTCCATGAAGTACCAGATCAATTTAAATGAATCTGAGTGCCTCTGCCAAGAAGCTAAAACCGGGTTGTGGCAGGACAGTGTTTCAAAACATACATAGGAATTCGTACAAAAATAGTTCAGTGACCACAAAATCAAGACTTTTAAAAGGCCACCCCAGTCCTTTAATCTAACCTGTGGGGAGGGCTGAAGAGAAGAATAAACTTGTCTTGAATCTTGAATCTTGAGAGGGCCTAGAACCCTGGAGGATCTGGAGAGATTCTGTGTTGAAGCTGTGTCTCAGATTTTTTGCTCTGTATTCTTTAATTAAGCATTATTGTTTTTCTTCAGCCAAGCATTATTGTCTAAGAGAAGATAATATTTAACTGAGTAATTGTGACATCCCTTATAAAATGTGTTACTCTTCAGCATGAGGAATAGCTTAATCCTTGCCCATGAACACACCACAGAAAGGTCCTCACAAATAGACTGATCATACAAAGCCTTGGTTTAATTTGATCAAGAATGCATTGTGTAATTGGACAAAAGAAAGTGGATAGGTACAACTGAACAAAGCCTAGGTTATAAGACTAACCCTGTTGTTTGAGGACAGGTCAGTTGGAGGTGAGAATGAGGTTTCTTCTGTAATACACACAAAGGTAAACAGGAGCATTCAGGCACAAAATTCCAGAAACAAAGAGGTGTATAACAAATACCTTCTTTCACCCCAATCACAAAGCAGCTTTTATGTGAAGGGAAGGTGCTGAAGGGATTGGTTTTATGCAGGGGTATGGTGTGACTTGGGCAGAGAAATGTCCACTGTGAAGACTGGAGAGAGTTTCTCACAGAAACCCCTCTGCCTCTGTTCCCCTCTGGCTTAGGTTACAAGACACTGCTGAAAGGAATCTCCGGGAACTTTACCAGTGGAGGACTGGTGGCCATCATGGGGCCCTCGGGAGCCGGGAAATCTACGCTTATGAATATTCTTGCAGGATACAGGTGACTACCAGGCCCCATCACTCATACACACATAACTAATGACATACAATATCTGCAATGTATGTATATATATACATTTGTGTATATGCTTCATTTATTTACTTTTTTTGACTTTCAGTCAAAGCAGCCACTACAAGTTATTCATTTTTCAGTGTCAGGAAAAAAAGGAGAAAACATATTAAACAGAAATTTACACAGAAGCCTCAATAACTACATATGACTTATAGTGTTGAGTTGTCTTCTCACAATGGAAGGATGGACAGATCTGAAACAGGAGTGGAGCTTGATTTTCTCCTCTCTCTTACGGATGAAAGCTTTAAGTACTGTTTATCTGAGACTACCAATTTTGGTGGTCTGCCAGGTCTTGCACAGTTGTTAGGAATCCAGTTTCTCTTACCCTTTGATAATGTTTTAAACACCAGTTTTGGAAACTCCTGTTTCATGTTTTCTTTTGACTTTGCCTTGCTTATGAAAGTGGGCTATCTTATATCTAATTTACTCAGAAATATCATCTAAAAAATGAATAATTTGTACTCAAAGGCCATTTTGACTAGCAATTAATTAAATGAAGGGACACACTGTCACCAAGCAAACTTTTTAGATACCTTCTTGTGGATTTGTTTCATTCATCAAATGCTCTTCAACTGTAAAATTTATTGGAAATTACAATTACAATTACAACTCCATACAATACATTATTAATTTGAATCTAGAATAGAAAATAGCACAATGAGCCTGCTTTCAGTCCTCACTGAGGACCAGAGTTTTATAAAACACATTTTGTTTTAGTGCCAGAAAACACCTTCAGAAGACACTCCAATTCATAAACATTCACTTTCATATACATATTTTAAAATGTGTGCAATTATCTTGCAGGGAAACAGGAATGAAAGGAGAAATATTAATAAACGGACAGCCCCGAGATCTACGCTCCTTCAGGAAAGTGTCTTGCTATATTATGCAAGATGACATGCTTCTGCCTCACCTCACAGTGCAGGAGGCCATGATGGTAATAAGCTAATTCAACATCAGTGTTTTTAAACAGCTCCTTCAGGAAGCTCATGTAGCTGAAAGTTACTCAGCCATCTCAGTGCCTGAAGGAAACATAATGGAATAAACCATATTCTTACAGTACATGATCAAGGGATGAATGATCAGCCTCTCCTTATCATTACATTCTCAGAAGATTTTCACAGATAACCATATATATCATGGCTATATATATTATATCATTAATTACCTACAACACTGTAAATGGGTCATAAGTAGCTCTCTTAGCAGTTTCATTTGTAGTACCTTCCCTGTTATCTTGGTTGTTGACCATAAGAGCAGGCAAATCCTGTTGTTACCTTTAATTCTACTTGTTAATGCTTGGTGCACACAGTCTAAATCCCCCCTTTAACCTCCTCAGGTGTCGGCTAATCTCAAACTCCAGGAAAAGGAGGAGGGCAGAAGAGAGATGGTAAGAGAGAACCGTGTGAACTTCTTCACTCATGATATACGTGCAGTTTTTAACATAAGGTGCAGCTGTAGGAACTGCAGCAACTGGTTGCGTTAGCATTACATCACCGGTTTCTGGTGGATTATGCAAGATGCAGTCTGGAAAAAACAAGGCATTTTAAATGAAATATGCTTGTTTTTTTTCTGAACAGAGGAGTAGATTAGTGTGGTTCTCCATGTGGTTCTGTTTGAGGCAGTATTGTTAGCTGGACATTGAGTTATTGATTAGTATACACAGTACCCTTTACAAATGTTGGCATTCCTGGTAATCATGCAAAAAATATTCTTAATTATTATGGTTTTGGATCTTTCATTCAAAATATTAGCAAAAATCTAACCATTTTAAGCCATAATGATACAAAGAACAAACTCTTGTGATGAAAAGGTATTTTTCTTAAATCTATGTGTGCCACAATTATTTGCAACCCTAGAATTTTTTAAGAGTGAAATCTATTTTATGTTTTTAAGTTCACCTGAGCATGTAGGAACACTTAAATAGGCAACCATGACTTCCTGTTTTAACTTTCATCTCTAAATATATATGAGATGAAACACAGGCCTTATTCTCTCAGTCATGCATCACTATGAGAAAGACCACAGAAAACAGCAGTGATATGTGAAAAACGTTGCTGAGCTTCACAAATTAGGATGGCTACAAGAAAATAGCTGAACAGTTAAAAAAAACTCCCATTTCCAATATCAGGGCAATAATTAAGCAGTTTAAAACAACTGGAAATGTTAAGAATCTGCCGGGAAGAGGACGTATGTCTATACTGTCCTCACACACAGTGAAGAGGATGGTGTGAGTGGACAAAAAATCTTCAAGGATTACAGATGTGGAATGGCAGACATTATTTAGCTCTTGGGGTCAGAACATCTGCCAAACTACAATCAAACCGCATATATAACCACAAGTTGTTTGTGGTGGGAGGTTGCCAGAAGAAAGCCTATGCTGTAAAGAACAAACAAACTCAGGCTCCTACAGTTTGCCAAGCATTACTGGAACTTTGAGAGGGACTGTGTTTTATGGTCAGATTAGACCAAAATAGAGGTTTTTGGCAACGAACACCAGAGGAGAGTTTGGCATGGACACAAACACAGTACCTCATCCCAACTGTGAAGTATGGTGGTGTATTGGTGATGTTTCAGGGTTGTTTTTCTTCTGAAGGCCCTGGACAATTTATTTAGATACACGGTATCACAGACTCCATCAAGGAACAGCAGATATAAAATCAAAACCTGACTGCCTCTGCTAGGAAGCTTAAACTGGGCTATAGTTTTGTTCTTCCAGCAAGACAATAATCCAAAGCACACCTCAAAATCAACACAAAAATGGTTCACTGACCACAGAATTAAGGTTTTGCTATCGCCACCCCAGTTCCCAGTTGTAAACCTGTTTTGCTCAAGTTAACCAGGGATGTCAATATTTGTGGAGGGCACTGTATTAGTGTGAAGCAAGTTATTCAATGTTTATTGGAGGAACTCAGGATTTATTGAAAATCTGTGAAAATACATTAATGATTCGATCATTAAGGGGCAGTGCCCTGTCCACACTTAAAAAAGATGGTTCTTTAAGGGTTCTTTAGTAAAAAAAAAACAGCTCTATATAAGGCAATAAACACCCAAAGAACCCTTTGCATGTTTAAAGGGTTCTTTGCATCTTGAGAATGTGCAGTAGATGGTACTATATAGAACGTTTTTGAAAAGGTATTTATATAGCACCAAAAAGGGTTTTTCTATTGTTACAAGACTGGCATCGTAACAATAGAAGAATTCTTTTCTGTGCGGTTCTATATAGGACCATCTACAGCACATTCTCCATCAATCTGAAGAACTATTTAACAATGCAAAGAACACTTTAATCATGCAAAGGGTTCTTTAAGTGTTCATTTTCTTTACTAAAGAACCCTTAAAGAACTATCACGTTTAAGAGTGTAGTCTTAGCCTTTAAATGTTGGTTTTGGCTATTTACAGGCACTTTGACCCATTAAAATGGTGAGAATACCTGCAAATATCTGGCAAGACTGACATTCGTTTCCATTTTCCAAATTTGCATTAAAAGTTAATGTCTATCTTGTGCTGCTGAGCTAATCAAGTTACACAGAGTTACACAGATTTTGATAAAATCTATTTACCCACGATAGACAGTTCAAAAGACTACACATAGGGAGAGGAGGCATATTTTATCGTACATAGTTATTAGTTTACATAGTTATGATGTAGCTTACATATCATAGCATTATATGATATTGCCTACATATTGATTTGGTTGTGAACAGTTTAGAAGTAAATTCTTCATAATTTTTATGCATAACATTATATAACATTCTAATATTTGTAACTTGAATAATACTAAATGAAGCCTATATTCTGCTATCCAGCACACTTCACATGTCATGCTTCTGGCATACAGTACTGTGCAAAAGTCAGAAACTGTCATTCATTTATTTTATTTCCAGTCAAAACAGTCTTTAAGTACAAATTATTCATTTTTTAGCATCAGTAAAAAACAAACAGAAACATATTTTAAACAGAACAACTAAATATGAAAATTGATTTAGTGTTTAGTGTGTCCACTCTGCCTTATTATAGCTTCCATTCCTTTCAAGAGACTTGCTTTCAGCTTTTCAAAGAAATCGCAGGGACAATTTTCCACACTTCCAAAGTTCAGTCTTAGAAGTTGGTTGCATTTTCTGCTTTTCAAAATTCAACCAATCCCAAACTGTTTATCTGACACAGTGTTAGAGTGACAGTGTTAGAGCAGTGTCTCAACCCTGGTCCTGTAGGCCCATTGTCCTGCCCATTTTAGTGTTTTTCTTGCTTCAGTATGTCCACTTCAGCTTAATAGGAGCTTGTTAAAGAGCTGATTTGTTGGATGAAGTGTTCCAGGAGCAGGGAAAACACTAAATGTGCAGAGCATTGGGCCTCCAGGACCATGGTTGAGAAACAGCAGTAACTGGTTGGTTATGAGATGGAAGAGTTAAAGTGGCAGTAGGGTGCACAAGAGTAAAGAGTGGACAAATTAAATATTGATAGATTAACAGAATAAACTCAGTGTTGTAGGCTGTGTAATTTTCGGTTGAATGTATGTTCCTTGCTTTTTCTGACACTGAATAATGAATAACTTGTACTGCATGGCTGTTTGGACTGAAAACTACATGAATTAATGGGGGTCAATCTGACTTTTGCACAGTGCTGTATAACCAAAGAATGGAAAAATAATTCCTTCTTCAGTTCATTCATATCAAACTTACATATAAAATGGCTATAGCCATTTTAGACCCAATAATCAGAATGGAAATCTGGAGTAAGCAGCAGAACATGGTAAAATAGTTAAAAAACCTAAACTAGTCTATGTGCTTTGGAAAAGAGTTGAATGCTTTAATAAAGGCTGCCTCTGTCTCTGTAGGTCAGGGAGATCTTGACTGCACTTGGTTTATTGGAGTGTGCGAAAACACGCACATCTAACCTCTCCGGCGGCCAGAGGAAACGCTTGGCCATCGCCTTGGAACTTGTCAACAACCCACCCGTCATGTTTTTTGATGAGCCCACAAGGTGAGCCTGTTAACAAACACATACACACATGCCCTCAAATGACATAAGGATTATCACTTCAACCTCTTCGAGAAGCAGACCATGCACTTCTCGAGCCAAATATAGCTCTCGGAAAAAAAGCAAAACAAGACTCATTGCCCATGAGGTTTTTCTGTCATGTCCTTGTAGTGAGGAGTGAAATTGAATTATGGTTTACTAGGCTGCTTCCAATGGGGGTGGTGAGGGGTATGATAACTGTCTTGGGACGGAGGTCCCTCAGGACCCTATTAGGCAATCGGTTCACTTCTCCCCTCGGCTTTCTGTTATATTCCCCGAGAGAGTACCTCTTGGAACTAAAACAATACTGCCCTCTCTTTGCACTCTCTGCCGTTTTAACCATGCGGCACGCAGAAGAACATATATGCATATCCTTGCTGTCATATGAAAACTTTGCTCTGAAATAGTAACTTCATCAGAGGAAGAAAAGCACTCTTATCTGTAATGAAGAGTGGCATGCCAAAGTTTGAATAGCCCCAGTCAAATGATGTTCTGTAGGTTTTTCCGTGTGAAAATAAGTCAACCCATCATCTACAGAGAACCCACTTAAATGTGTCATTTTTCTGCAAATTTTAGTGCTCAATTTACTGATGGTTTTTCCAGTGTGTAAAATTAATCAAATAAACAATAAATGTGTGCTAAAATATGCAGGTATGTGTTCTATGTAGAGGATGTGTTCATTTATTTTCACTTAGAAAAACAACAAAATATGTAATTTGGCTGACTGCATTTACTGTATTCCAGATAATTTGGACCATTTTAGTCCATTTAGTGTGAAATATTCAGACAATGTAAACAGCAGCTGGCATTTCCAAATTATACAAATAAAATAAAACTACACTTAATAAAACATACATTATGAGGTGTTAATATCACTGTGGTGATTTGTAATGTCAAGGCTTCAAGGCTCAATTGACTTTCTTAGTGCATTTATTCCTGCTCTGTCCTCCAGTGGTATTAAGATGGACACTTCATCCCCTTCTTTGTCCATTGTCTCTGTCGTCTCTGACAGATTACAGCTGGCAAGCTAAGTAGTCCTCAGATATCACCTTGAAGGCCCTGCCTGGAGCACAGACATGACTGCTCAAACAGCTCTCATTTTTGCATTGAATGCACTTGTTAGAAAATCTTTTCTTATGTCACAGATCACTTCTTATTCATTTTTCAATTAATTCCAGTTCTTTAGGGGAAATAGAAGACTGTCATAGCTGATTTACACTGATGAAAGATGCTGATTCTGTTGAACATTGTTTAATGCCATTACATTTTTGTAAGTTTATCGTGAAATGATTCTTCCTTCTGTCACAGAGAAGACCTTTTAAGGCTGTAAGCTTTGATGGTATACATACAGTAATTGACATAGTTTGTCTTTGAACTGATCCCAATGGGAAAGCAATAGATTGGTGCTGATAAATGATCTCCTCTTTGTCTGCACTAATAGATAAGTTAGGCTTATATAAAGTGGAATGCTGTATTTTGTTTCCCCCTACAGTGGACTGGACAGTTCCTCCTGTTTCCAGGTGGTCTCACTGATGAAAGCTCTTGCACAAGGTGGCCGGACAGTCATCTGCACCATCCACCAACCCAGCGCCAAAGTCTTTGAGCTCTTTGACAAAGTAAGTTCAGCATTATAAATAAAGGCTCCTAAATGGTTCTTGTCTTAGGCTTACAGTTCGGAATAGAACCTTTACAGTATGTGGAGGTTCTTTAAACTTTAAAATATTCTTCACATTTACATTTACAAAATTTGAAGAGCAAATCACTGAAAAGTTCTGTAGGTCTTTAGTGATCTTCTTTTTCCAAAGAACCCAAAGCCATATGATCCTAACATACTAACTTAACGCTAACATCATGTGCTATATATTCATTTTACTACTAATTTCTAAGGAGACATATTCTGTTTCTTCACAAGGGATTATATGAGCCACATCTTTGGTAAATCTGACTTTCTGTGGCCTCCTGAAGTGAACACAGTATAGATATGATAAAATATGAAAAAAAAAAAATAATTTGACAGCCTTTTCTTTATGGTTTCACAGCTCTATGTCCTGAGCCAAGGTCAGTGCATCTACCGGGGAAAAGTATCCAACCTCATCCCTTACCTGAGGGAACATGGACTCAACTGCCCTACGTATCACAACCCTGCTGACTTCAGTAAGAAAACCATCCTCTTTGCTAAAAAAGCCCAAAACCAGTGTGCATCAGCAGGTGCAGCTGCTGAACGTCCAGATATGCATAGTCATAACAAAATCTGGGAAATGCTAGAAATAGATGTTTTTCTCAGTGTGTTGGGTTGCAGGACTCACTTTGACTTTGTAACCAAATAACCTTATGCTGTGAATAATGTAAGTCTTTTTTGGGTTGTACATTGTCTGAAGAGTTGGAGTTTAGTATATGTGAACTTTTCTTTTACCCTCAGTAATGGAGGTGGCTTCTGGAGAATATGGTGAACACATGGCTCGGCTGGTGAAGGCTGTTCAGGAGAGGAAGTGTGAGAAAGATTACAAAAGCGAGATGAATGCAGATGGAGCCCTGAACCCCTTTCTGTGGCATAGACCATCTGATGAGGTACAGCTTTTCTAAAGGCACTTATATACACTTTTATGTAGCCTACTGTAGAATAAGATGTTGTTATTCTGTGTGACTATCATAGTTATTACAGAATCGCCTGAATGCTGTTAATTTCCAGAGTTGTTAGTTTTCATCATGTGAATTAGGTGTTTTTTCATCTGTTGGGTTGAGGCAAATATATATAAATAAAAGAAAGCAAAAAAATATTGAGACACACTGTGTGGCTACAAAAAAACAGCAACGAAAGTTCTGACTGATGCTAAAACACATTTAGAGGGCAGCAGTGAGTAATGTGTGTTTTTTTGAGGTTAGATGTTTCTGTCTTTAGTTGAGAGTATTGACAGCTAGGAAGTAAGATAGCTAATCAGCAATTATTTAACTAATTCAGCCTCTGTAGACTTGTACTTAAATAATTATTAACAAAAATTACCAAAAAAAAAAAAAAAAAAAAAAAAAAAAAAAAAA
>JAILXH010205517.1:3510-20334 GCA_023558415.1 Piaractus mesopotamicus
AGCATGCTAACGTTGACTAGCCAGTGAACCTCCCAAGTGCCTTTATCTTGCTAGCAAGCTAAGTGTTCACTTAGCTAACGTTAGCTAGGTTAGTTAACTTTGAAGTAGAGACGAAGACAAGACTATAAAATTAAAATAAAGTGTAAATACATCTACCTAGAGTTGCTTGGTTTGTCACTTATTAGCTAACGTTAAAGCTGACATAAACGCAGCATTTCGTTTGAATGCCTAAATCATAGTAAGTTAACTTGAATCGAGTTTATGTCATCTGGCTGACTGGCCGGATTCATGAATGTACTAAATGTTCACTCAGAAAGAAATAAACTAGCCGTTTTGCCAAGAACTGTGCCTGTGTAGCACAGTGTTTAACTTTGACAAACTAACTTTCCTAGTCTTGTGGTAAGAGAATTTTCAATTATTTTTTAACTTGTGGTTCATCTGGGATCACCGAAATAGTTTCATGTTATTTAAGGTTTGCAAAGAAATGTCTGCGGGAAGGATTAGCTGGCCAGTGCTTGTACACTCGTGTGAAAATGGAGGACGATGAGACCGGATTAATCCCACCACCCAGAATGATGCGTGCTCCATTTGAAGATGAGAAGCCCCTCTTTCATGCTAACCAGAGGTCTCCTGGTCCATCTAAACCATTTGTGTTGTCCGAACATGGTCACCAAGTGCCATACACAATTAACAGATATTTAAGAGATTACCAGCGGGAGGGGATTAAGTTCATTTATGACAGTTATATGAAGTCCAGGGGTTGCATCCTGGGTGATGACATGGGCCTTGGAAAGACCATTCAGGTACACTTATGTACTTGCTTATTTATATCTACAGATCTAATCAAGAAGCGCACCAGAGAGCCCTGTTTGATTGTATGATTTCACCATTTAATCTCCCTGTGTTTCACAGGTGATCAGCTTTTTGGCTGCCGTTCTGCAGAAAACAGGGACTTGGGAGGATGTGGAGAATAACAGGCCACAGTTTTTGCAGTCACAGAGGTCCTCGAAGCAGTCCAAAATTAAGAAGGTAGCTTAATTTTCTGTTACCTTATGCTTATGCCTTTTTTATGTGAATACATTTGTAACTGCTTTTCACGATGAATGATTTTAAAATAGGTTTTCCTCATTGTGGCGCCACTGTCAGTGCTGTACAACTGGAAAGATGAGTTGGACACTTGGGGCCATTTCAAAACTGTCATCGTACATGGTGTCAAGAAGGAGGAGGAAATGGCCCGTGTGAACAGAGGAAGATGTGAGATTGCTTTGACCACATATGAGACCCTCAGACTCTGTCTAGACCAATTCAACAGGTACATGGCTAAAGAGTTTTTCCTAGGGCATCTATCTTACCTTGTCATCGGTCACAAAAAATGGTTGAGATATAGGCTAATAAATACAACCAAGCTCATTTTTGTCGCCAAACATAATAGCAGAAAAACAGTGAATCTGTCTTTATTCTGCACAAAGTGGGTACCAGAAACACTTTTTAATCCTTTGAGGTGGAGAAACAAAGCCAAACTGAGGTAAAGCATCTAAATAGCCAAGCAGATTTTGGCTTGTTGTCCTTCTCATTGGACTAGGCACATCTGTCATTTGAGTAACCCATTCTTTCCATTATAATGATGATTTTAAGACAGTACAGTGGCTGTAGTATGATATTTGGCTTCCTAGCAGTAATTTTAGCTCTCCTTCTGCATTCACCAGCTAATGGAAAAAAAATCAAACAGTTCACCACCTAAATCCGCCGCAAAGCAGTCGTAGTGTTTAGGAAGTTCTTTCTGCTGTCAAGACACGTCATTAGTGGTCTTTAAACCAAAAATTTTGCTTTAGGGACTAGAGGCACTGCTGTAGGAGGTAAGTAGACATTACAACAGATATAGTGATGGTTACGTTTTTCGTTTGGCTGGAGTGCCCCTTTAAGCCGTAAGGACCCATATATGGGTTCATACCTAAATTCTTCACCCTCATACCTACATAACCTGCATGTTATTTTCGGTAACTAACATATGATAATTTATTGTAGTTATTGTATTATAGGATTTATGGTTAATAACTACATAATAAGACTACAGTTTAAGTGACAGTTTACCTACACTTTGACTGTGTTTGAGATGGTATACTATGTACTATACCAGTGCTGTCTACTGTGAACTGCTCTTTGTAGTAGCATGCAGTATAGTGTTCAGTATGCAACGCTTACTATCATGTTTTGTGTACTAAAGGGTCACCTGAAATGCATTGCATTATAGGATGCCATATATAACAAAGAGAGGGCTGGCTGCATGCTGTAATATTTGATCAAAGTAGTACATTATCTGGGCTTCTTTGAAATATTGGAGAAATTCATGTTAGTCACATACTGCAGACAAACTTTCTGTTTTTCTATACAAGCAGTATGTAGTAGGCTACTTTGAACACAGCCATTGATGTACTTGTTTCTTCACAGCATTGACTGGGCCGCCGTCATTGTGGATGAAGCTCACAAGCTGAAGAACTATAAGTCCCAGATCACTCAGGCAATGAAAGAGCTGAAATGTAAAGTACGTGTGGGACTGACGGGAACAATCCTCCAGAACAACCTGGAGGAGCTCTGGTGTGTCATGGACTGGTGAGTCACGGGTAGATCCTGCCATTTGCGGTCAATTGTTTTTTCTTTCCAGTTTGAATTTTAAAATGCATCGTCATACCTTATCATCTTATTTTGTGGTTTTAGGGCCATCCCTGGATGTCTTGGTTCACTGGGAGGTTTTAAGAACAAGTTCTCCGACCCCATTGAACAGGGGCAGAAACACAGCGTGACGAAAAGGGCCTTAGCTGAGGGCCGTAAGGCTGTTCAGACTTTAGCTAAAAGACTGTCACGCTGGTTCCTCAGGAGAACCAAGGCCCTCATCAGTGATCAGCTGCCTAAGAAAGATGACAGGGTGAGCGATCTGTCAACTAAACTTATTTATGTGCTGTTTGAAGAAAGAAACAAGGCTCACAGCTACAGTTCGATCAACTCTAGCATTAGTGTTCTGTTCAGAGTGCCTATATTCATGCATATATCAGTGAATGTGTTTACATGCACTTAGTAATCCGTTCATAATTGGAATAAAAAACAGCCCTGCAGTTCTGTATACCACAATAGCAAGAGCAGTGATATTGTTGACAAAGGAGCAGCTTTATTCATGAAAATATACTAAGCATACAGTTAAGTTTGGACACCCTTGGTCAAATTACATGTTTTGTTGATTTTTGAAGTGAATCTTCTACAGAGAACATACATGTGACCTGTATATAAGTTATGGCACATTTTAAATTTTATGTTTGATTTTACATGTTAAACTCAGCAAATAAATAAAAACACTAAAATTTGAAAAATGCCATATTTAGGATTTAACATTCCCTGTAGAGGATGTGACAACTTAATTTCTCTTAGAAAATCAACAAAACATGTAATTTGACTGGTCATATTCAAACCTCTGCATATGACTGTAAAGTAATGTAGTGAATGTCCTAGTATAGTGTGCTACTTACTTCTTATCCTTGTCTTTCTTTAGGTTGTGTACTGCTCTTTGACAGACTTCCAGCAGACAGTGTATCGTGCTGTGCTGGACACTGATGATGTGACGCTGCTGCTGCGGAGCTCAGAGAAATGTCACTGCGGCAGTGGACGCTCCAGGAGGAAGTGCTGCCACAAGTTCAATTCAGATGGTGTACCAGTCAGACACCTCTACTTCAGCTATCTTGCTATTCTGAGAAAGGTTGCAAATCATGTTGCTCTGCTGCAGACAAAAGAAGGAACCAGTAAAAAACAGGTAGGTAATTGGAACCATTAGTGTTGCAGGCAGTATTTTAACATGTGTAACGTGTTTATATATAAAGAAACTAATGCAGATGCAGAAACTGTAGATAGTAGGGCTGAGTAATATGGCAAAAATAGTGTCATGATGCTGCAGCATGTCACAGTACATAATATGCATCATGATATTCAGTTTTTCTGAGGTTTGGTTAGTTGGAACTGATAGAATGTACCAGCAAAACAGTCACTTAAAAAAAACATTAGTGCAGTCATTTTTATTCAATGTTTTACATACAGCACTACACTATAACTAATTAAACAAGACTTATTGTGTTTGTAATGAAACGTGCAGTTGGTCAGTGTTCTTAAGGTACTGGCGACATCAACTATATCCTGACTAATGTATCATGATAGTGATTGATACGCTTCGTTTGCCCAACCATATGTTTTAGCATAAATGTGAATGATTGATTGATTGATTGATTGATTATAGACTAAATTGGGGTCGTCTGACAGCTGTACTTTCAAAATAAACACTTAATCCCCCTTCTGGAAAACAACCTGCATTTAACTTGAGGGTAATAAATGCCGTTAGAACACAGCTGTCAGTCTGTTGAGTCATGGACTAATGTATCAAAGCAGTCAACGCGGTGTTAAACCTCAGTCACATAATGAAGTGTGTTGAACCAAAATAAGGTTTTAACTGGAATCGTATTGATATTATCATTCACCCCTTGTATTACGAGAGTATCAAACTAAAGTGTGAACTGAAATTGGTCACTTAGAACTTAGCCTTTGATGTGCTCATTAGTTTCTGTGGAATAATGACTGTGGGTTTTGTCTCTCAGATGATTCATACATGTCTTTTTTCTTTATTGTAGGAGAAATATGTGGCTGCTATCTGTGAGCAAGTCTTTAAAAAGTTTCCAGACTTTACAGAAAGATGCAAGCAGGCAGCATTTGAAGCCATGTCAGACCCTATCTACAGTGGAAAAATGAAGGTAAGATATTTGGAATATGGACTTCAGTGCATGGGGGGTTTGTTTTACCATTGTTTTTTTTTTTGGTTTGTTTTATTTATTTATTTTTCTATGAAGCATTATGCATGTTTTCTTCCGGTAGTTTTTAACACAGTTCTTAACACTGAAGCGGATGAGAGAACACAGTGGTGGTGTGCAAGTTAATGCCTAGTCTTTGTTGATTAAAAGAACAAGATGATAACATAATGTTAAATTATACAAGAGCTGAGACAAGACTGTTTATCCTTAAAGCTGTTTTGTCTAATGTCTAAATCCTGATACTGTGGTCTGATTATTGATCCTAAAATGTGCATCCAAACATAGGTATGATGTCCTGCCCAAGCACCACCCCCCAAGTGTGTTCAACTAGCGCAGCTCAACAGCTGTGTGTTTGGTTTTTTTTTTTTTTTTTAAATGCAGTCCCATTCATAAAGCCATTAACACTGCCATTATCCAATAACACTGCGAAAACTGCGACTGGAAACCAAGGGAAGTGAAATCAGGACAGGAATGTGAGATTGGGCACTTCACCTGTCTGTTCTTACTGTACCTATGCATATTAACCAGCAACACTCTGTGAAGTATCTAAAATAACACAAACTTCTACCCACAGTCAGAGCGAGACAGGAACAAAAGTGGGAAAAAAGCATCCAAATCAGTCCTAGCAGTTGACAAAAACTGCCTGATTCTGTGGAGTTCATGACTTTAATTCTTATATTAAATCACGACAGAGCAGTAAAATTGTATCTCTCCTCAATCTGCATCTGTTTTTTAATGTGGCTGGCTGAGCTACATTCTGAGATGTTGTAAAATACTCTGTATTGACATTTTGATATTATTGCACTCTGAAATCTTTCTGAAACTCTCTCCATGCACTCCCACAACTGTGCTTTCATTGATACTCAACCAAAATAGAACAACATGTCCCTTTTCAGAATATTGATTACTCAACTGAATGGTTAGATGTGTTGAATGTGTTGATGACTTGCATGTGTCACCAGACATGTTTGAAAACATCATAGAAAAGACTATTTCATCGATGTTGACTTCTTACTGGGGAAATTCACTGTCAGAGCAGTTCAGGTGGGACGGTGTTCTGTTTTGAATCACTAACAGCACGAGGGAAAAGCGTAGTAGTGCCACATCTCACCCAAATGCTAAAACATGGCAGTAATCCTCATTTCTGAATAAGGAAGTGTGATACTGCAACACTGTTTGCTCCTAAGGTCATGGTGAATCTGTACGTTTATGTGTTTCTTAAAACAGAGCTAAAGGCCTTTATCACACAGTATTGAAAACCGCAAAGTTGCACATTTTTACTGCCCTCAGCGCTCAGTACACAAAAACACAGTTCTCAGTCTAGATTTTGTCCTGGTGTCAAGGACATGAAAAATCTTGGCCTGGACTGGTCTTGCCTCACTAGCTGTGGACACACTTCCATGGGAAATAACAAGGGCAGCATTTAGCTGTTCTTAAAGTCCCTCCAAAGACCCTTCTCCCGCCCTTGGTGGAGCATCTTGAGGGTGCTGTTATTGGCAGATGCTTAATTTCTGGCACATTCAGCAGAGTAAACACTCTGCACATTCTTCTGCATCAGATATGGAAAGAAGGGATACAGTGGGCCAGTGTTAACGTTGAATCCCTCCTCCACTCTTCTTCTTTCAGACAGACATTGTTTTGTGATGTAAAACTGCCTTTGTTTGAGACCTCATTTTGTGCAATGAATCATCTTTTTGTTTTCCAGGTTTTGCAAAGATTACTGAATCACTTTATCAAGAAGAAAGACAAAGTTCTCCTTTTTTCACTTTCCACTAAGGTGAGCTTGTAACCAGATTATGTGTAAAGCCTTAGTATATTGGGTCTGCGTTCACATTTTTGGATGTTTTGATACTTTAGGGAGGCTTTACTGAAATCTTTGTTGTAATTGAACCAAAAATGTGACCAATTACAATGTGAAAGTAATACATTATAAGTATGTGGCCTTGTATAAATAATTATAAATGCATGTCATATTGTTTCTTGGGTTAATGTGAATCAAACATGCTTGTGGTCTCCTCTTATAGCTCCTGGATGTTCTAGAGAGTTACTGCATGGCTGAGGGTCTGGAGTACCGCAGGCTGGATGGAACCACCAAGTCTAAAGAGCGCGTCCACATCGTCAAAGAATTCAACAGCTCCAATGATATTAACCTGTGCTTGGTGTCTACCATGTGAGTGAATAGTGCATGAGAAGTATTGTAGTCATCTGTATGTTGTAACCCCACGACCCAGGAGGATAAGTGGCTTAGAAAGTGTGTGTGTGTGTGTGTGTGTGTGTGTGTGTTTATTTTTGTACTTTCTGTATTTTTACTGAGGCCCGACTGAGATATCGGTTTTGCTGGTATTGGTAATAACGTTGCAGATCATGCCAGCTGATAATGTTTGCTGAACTGGTAAATCTGCACACAAAAAACTATCATGATTAGAACAGGAAAAAATATGAAAACCATATCCAAACCTAACAATCAGCAAAAGAACATGACATACTGCCTTTTTTATTGAGAGAACTAGTGAAAAATAAATATTAGATTAACAGAAACCAAATCTGCAAACTATTAATAGCTCTGCTCTGAGTACTACAGTATTTATGTTACTTAAGACTGATTTTTCTGCTAATTATTCAAATTTTAGAAGTGTAACGCTATGACAATATAAAGTTAAAAAATAAACACCAAATTGTATCGGTTGACGTTACAAGCCACAAAATTTTCACATCGCGTGCCCTGTTTTATACATAATACAGCAGTATTTTCTTGAAAAAGTGAATAATTACTGTAACTCAGTTGTAACAATTTCGCATTATCTCTTTTATTTATTTACTTATATTTTCTTAATATTTTCTCTCTTTTTTTTATTATTTAATTATGTCCCATCATTATTTCTTCTTACTTTACTAAATTACTGAAATACTTTAATTCTGAAACTGTTCTTAATGTTTCCCTTTAAGGGCGGGTGGTCTTGGACTCAACTTTGTTGGGGCTAATGTTGTTGTACTGTTTGATCCCACTTGGAATCCAGCAAATGACCTTCAGGCTATTGACAGGTAAGATTGCACTGCTAGTAGCAGAGTTTACCTGGGACTCAAAATCAGATGTGCTGTGTGGGACTGGGAGGCTCTTGGGATTCAACTGCAAGTCCTTCACTTTCAAACATCCTTATAACACAACATCCAAGTGACATGTGGTCTCAGAATACACAGAGGCACTTGCCAATGCTGATTGGTCAGTGACTGGTCAGTATTCCAAAGACTTGAAGACTTCAAATACATGAGACAGGGTAAATGCTGACTTTCACATACTTAGATTGGTGGTGCTGCTCTACAGTAGGACAGGAGACCACTATGCTGGGCAGTGTTTATAACAAGTAAATTGAGAAAAATGGATAAAAAAAATCATAATCACAGTTTCCAGCATCAATGTAAGTGCTTTTCACTGTTTTATATTACTATGAAGGGCATATCGCATTGGGCAGTGTAAGGATGTGACTGTCTTTAGGCTCATCTCTCTGGGCACAGTGGAGGAGATCGTTTATCTACGTCAGATTTACAAACAGGTACATACTAGTCTCAATAGGTAAGTAGTTCTGTTAACATAATACGTCAAAGATGTGATTAGTAGGTTAAAAAGTGACTTGTATATTTTCACTTGTTACATTGTCAAAAGCTTTCAAAGGGCCTGTTTCACAGACAGCAAGAGTTTGATGAGTTTGATATATGTAGAGAGAGATAGATAGATAGATAGATAGATAGATACATACACACAATCACACCAATATCTGGTGTGAACTAAAGAAACTAAAGTACACTGAATGAGTTTCTTCTATTAATTGGGTGATGTAGCAACTGCAGTCATCTGTGATTGGGAGAGAGAATGCGAGGAGGTACTTTGAGGCAGTGCAGGGTGCAGATGGCCAAGCAGGTGAGCTGTTCGGTATCCGGAACCTCTTCCGACTGCAGACTGACGGAACATGCCTTACGCACCATGTCCTGGAGGTTAGAATAATGATCTTTTCAGCTTATTGTTATTTTGTGTCCTAACTGAGTTTTATTTTAAAGGTTCTCTTAGTGATAATATAGAAGAACCACTTTTGGCTCCCTAAAGAACCATGTTTGAAAAAGACATTTGATAAAACTATTAAAACCCTGCAGAACCTTCATATAATGTAAAGGTTCTATACCAGTTTAACAGTTCTTCTTGCCTTTACCTTATATGGTCGTTCTTTAAACTTAAAAAAAAAAAAAGTTTTTCTTCTTTACAAAAGTGACTCTAAATAGCTATCCATTGAAAGTTTTTGTAGGGAACCAAAAGTGGTTCCATGGCGTCATGCAAAGAACCGTTTATGGCACCTTTATATTTTTAAGGGTGTACATACAACAGCAACAAAACATTTCAGTTTGAACTTTCAGCTGAAAAGTAAAGAAATCAGATGTATGATGCTGTTAATGAGCCATTACAAAGAATTCTTTTTCACCGACATAATGGAAAATGCATGTGTGCGTTGCAGAGGGAGGGCCGAATCGAAGCGGGGATCATGACGGCCAGCACGCAGGCAACGGAGGACGGGATGCGAGAGCCGGTGAGTAGCCGCTCTTTCATAGACCCATGACAGGAACACTCCTCTTTCCCATCCATCTCTCCCTTCCTCATTCCCAGACATCCCACCATTGCTCCATTCCCACGGTAAAGATGGGTACAACAGCCAACACATGGTCGTAATTAACCCCCCTCCCTGGCTCACTGGTGAAGACCACACGGAAGCGTGTGCTATCTTTACTGCGTTTATTTACGCAGCAGAAGAACTTATCTAACTGTCCCTCTTCGAGGAACTTCTCACATGTGGGTCTCCTAGGAGGCTGAAAACAGAAAACACTCACAGTTAAAGCCTGGAATATAATGATGACAAACCAAGTGTTGGTGGATAAGTCATATAAACAGCTGTCAAACAGTGTGATACAGTATTGTTTCTTTTTGCAAGGGTGTAAAAATGCGTAGATGCTTTGTCACGTATTGCTCTAAAGGTGTTTATTCGATTGCATTGATTTTGAACCTTTTAAAATCTTAGTTATATTCAGTAAAGTATTTGCCTATTTTTTCGCCAAAATACAGTTTTATTGCCTTTTCAAATATAAAAATGAGTGTTTTGTTTTTATTGCCTGTAGTCCACTATTGCTTCTCCAGTTACATGTTTATTCTAAGCAGTTTTTAAAAATAAATAGTTATTTATATAAAAATAGCTCTGAATAGAATCATGCTGGAAATTTAAAGAGCCTGTATAGTTGTTTTTCAATTTCTGACGAAACAAAGATTTTGCCAAACTATTATATACATCTCAGTCACCTTCCATTTTAGTTCTGGGTCTCATTATTTGGAATTGAGCTGAGAGAGTGGCCATAACTAACTCCCTCTTGCACCCCAGAACTGAGTATTTGCAAATTCTAACATCATCTGTCCAGTAGAGAACTGTGAGAAGGGGAGGTGATTTCACAGTTTATGAATATGCAATATAAGGTTGCCTTTGATTCACTCTTGTTGACTAGTTTCATGTATGATGTCTAAAGTAACACTTTGGAATAAATTCCAAAAAGGGACAGGGTGGCTAGGGGCCAGTAAAACGATTATAAAACATCAGATGTCATTATATGCATTTCACAGTGCACAACATTTGTAAGTATATGGCAACTATAAGTATACCTATGATCATAGACTTGCTACTAGGTTGAGATTTTTAAAAGGAGCGAAAATTCTGTGCTGACCTCTTAAGATTTCATGCATTGAAACATTTCTGTGATCAAATCGTTGCAAAGTCAGACGTTTACATGCCTAATAGTTGTGATGATCATTCATTAATAGTTTTGCAAGTCTGTAGGCAACTTTATGCTCATAGACTGCATAAATTTACACCATAAGATTTTTTGTCCCCTGGTTTAAAACAATGTAAAAAAAAATGTATTTGCTGTGTGTCAATGCAGGTTCCTCTATTAGGAGATGGCACTGCAGAGCAGGCGGATGGACCAGCAGCAACACACAGCACCAACTCCAAGCTCGCTGAGGCTGGAGTCCTGGACTTTAGCAGTGCCAGTGAAGACGAGGATCCCTGCAGTTCCAAAGCCACTGACCCAAATGCAGGAGAGGAATCTGGAACCAACACTGGTTGTGGTAATATGGGCCTTTCTGTTTTGCTGCAGAAACATGCAGTTGACGGGGCACAAAGGGACTCGGGCAGCAGTGAGGAGAGCGAGTCTGAGGAGAACATTGGGGGTTGGGACCCAGAGGAGCCTCAAGCAGCTAAAAGGAATGGTGCTCAGGCAGGCTGGTCCCTGTCCAGTGACTCAGAGGAGGAGAGAGAAAAAGCTCCAGGCAGGAGAGCAAAGAATGCTGAGTCCACTGACCATGCAGACCATTATGTGCACATGGAAGAGTCAGAGGATTTAAATGTTCTTCAGCATCCTTATACTAAGGCCCAACAGAGGGAGAGAGAGGGTGGTGAAGATCAGAGGCAGAAGAAGGTCAAATTTGCAGCAAGAAGATGTGAGGAGGAGATTGAGAGTTTTACCTCTTCCGAGGATGAAGCTCCAGTGAGAAGAGTGAAGTCTAAGCAAAGTCATGCCTCATCTCCACAACACAAAAAATCTTTGAGTACACACAGCTCTGCTCAGAAATCAGTCAGGTTTACAGGCTTAATAAAAAGTGCAACCCCTCAACCACGATCCAGCACCAGCACTGGAACCATAGACACTTTATTAGGTACATTTTAACAAATTATTCAATCAATGTCATTACAGTAAATTGCCCCTTCCTTATTTTCACTGTTGGTGCATATTCGTCACAGTGAATGCTTTGAGGTCTTTAAACAAAAAGTAACATTAAAGCTCCTCTGTTTTTTTTTGTTTTGTTTTTTTTGAAGAGTATTCAAAGAGAACTTGTCAAAATTTGGTGAAGAGCGTGTCTTCTGAGGATGTAATCATATCTACATCAGTAGATGCATTTTGCATTTGAGACCTAAACATTAAGTCTGACTATTTTGTTGAGCTTGTGCATCAAGTTAATACGTAAAGATGTATGACGTTGTCTAAAAAAAACTCCCGTCTCTGACTTTTAAATTATTATTTCAGGCTATACAGGGTGACTCCCAGCAGCGGCATGTTTTTTTTGTTTTTTGTTTTTTTTTTTTCTCTCCAAGCTCAGTAAAGTTATTATATTAACAAAAACAACTTGCATAGTTCAATTTTAACAAGGAGAACATCATCAGACACAATGCATTTACATGATCAGGTATAATGTTATGACCACCTCCTTGTTTCTCATTCATTGTCCATTTTATCAGCTCCTCTTACTATATAGGTGCACTTTGTAGTTCTACAATTACAGACTGTAGTCCATCTGTTTCTCTGCATACTTTGTTAGCCCTTCATATAGGTGCACTTTGTAGTTCTACAATTACAGACTGTAGTCCATCTGTTTCTCTGCATACTTTGTTACCCCCTGGTGCACTTTGTAGTTCTACAGTTACAGACTGTAGTCCATCTGTTTCTCTGCATACTTTGTTAGCCCCCTTTTACCTTTTTCTTCAGTGGTCAGGACCCCCATGGACCTTCACACAGGTACTATTTGGGTGGTGGATCATTCTCAGCACTGCAGTAACACTGATGTGGTGTTGGCATGTTAGTGTGTCTTGCGCTGGTCTGAGTGGATCAGACACAGCAGTGCTGCTGGAGTTTTTCAACATCTCGGTGTCACTGCTGGACTGAGAACAGTCCACCAACCAAAAATATCCAGCCAACAGCGTCCTGTGGGCAGTGTCCTGTCCAGGACTGATGAATGACTAGAGGATGATTAGCTCATCTGCTGCTGCACAATTTATGTTATCATCTCTGATTTTACATCTTGTGTCCATGTGGGTCCTGACCACTGAAGAACAGGGTAAAAGGGGGCTAACAAAGTATGCAGAGAAACAGATGGACTACAGTCTGTAATAGTAAGTGGAGCTGATAAAATGGACAGTGAGCGTAGAAACAAGGTCATAATGTTATGCAAGTTATCAGCTGAATCTCATTATCAGTTACATTTGAAATGTGCTTTGTGTTTGAAAAGGTTCTCTTTTCTTAATAATACATTTGCTTAAAGATGTAAAAGCATTCGCTGTGCCAAATATACAATAATAGAGAAAGTCAGGAAGGGGGCATACTTTTTCCTGTCACTGTATGAGAATTTGTCCTAACAGTATGGAACTGCTGCATGATACAGTTGTATACAAAAGTTGGAAAAGCAAATTGCATGGTTGGTTTGTTGATTTGTTGATATTCTCAACAGAGAACACATTTATATATGACATCCATGTATTTCTCCAAATTGTAGAATACAATTTCTAATTGTTTGCTAATTTTTAACATATTGGAAACGGTACAACACAAATATTAAATGTGGCATAACTTTTGTGCATGCCACATTTTGTTTTATTTTTTTTTCAAATATTTGGCAAATAAACAGTAATTGTGCACTAACGTGCAGAAGTGTGTTCTCTGTAGAGGATATGCTGACTTTTGTTGACAAAATCAATAAAACAATCATTTGACCAGGGCGCCCAAACTTTTGCATGTGACTGTTGGTAATGTTGCGTATATATGTAGGAATCTGTCGGATTTAATGTCTTACTAGACCTTTTTGCATTTTTTTTCTTTTTGCTCCTAGGTAATCTTCAGGAAGTGAGCTACACCCACTCCAATCAAAAAGTGGTGGGTTCAAGCAGGGCAGAGAACCGCCTCAGCCGCGCTGCCTTACGAGATGTGTTTGAACTCAACAAGCACTCGCAGCTCCCAGCAAACCATCTGCATGACATAGCTGAGGTGTCTACAGTGATAATAATGAACTGTTGTATTAGATAGTGGGTTATTAAGTTAGAGTAGTAAATTTATTCATGTTATATTATCTAATGTTCAGAGTATGAAATAGGAGGTACTTCATGATGCAGAGGTTATGATATGGTGCAATGTCCTATGAGAAAATAGCGTTCCTTATCGAAAAGAATTTAGTCCATCCAGTTGCAAGCATCACTTACAAATGCAAATGCATTTACCTGAAAACAATAATGTTAGTCTGTGTTGGGGGGTCAATATGGTGATATTTTGTTATTGTAATAAATTGTTACACTATGCTTTTCTAAGCATATCGTGGATATCGTTAGTACTTAAAACACTACTGACGCACAACTGTTTTTTTTTGTTTTGTTTTTTTTTACAAAGTGAGCATGATTAGGCCTGTTCAATTGGATTTAGGGCAGTGCAGTTTGTAAAGCATTGAATAAAAAAAAAATTTTAGTTGTAGTTACTATAGTATTTTTACATGTCACACTACAGGTTCTATTTCGTCTGTTCTAACTAATTACATTTCAGAAAATATAAATATCATAATGCGTGTATGTATTATGAAAATGTCTTCAAATATTATGATAGAATATTTTTGCTATATGGCCCATCTTTAGTCTGTGTCTATGTACTAAGGAATTTTATATCAGTCGTTATTACATTTTTTGCATTAATATTTTGAGCGCAGAACAAATTCAGGGGTGTCTGTATTGTCCTCAGATTAATACCCAGCAATGTGTAGTTGTGTGATTGGAATTTTTATTTGTATTTGTCTGTGGTAGACCCAGTCTGGAATCACCCCGTCATCTGAGTCCACGCAGACAGATGGTGAAGAGAAAAACCAGACACGAGCAGATCACAATAGATTTCATCTGCAGCATCAGGTCACCCACTCCATCAGAACGTCCCACCATACCCACAGTGCAACCATTAGTGTTGGGGAGACACCTGCTACTGTCCGCAAGTAAGTCTGAAACTTCCTTTTTTTCCTCTCCGTGTTCTTCTACCTCCTGCTGTCACAGCATGCTGTGGAATATCGCCTTATATTTCATGATTGAATGATTGTACGGTACCGTGCAAACATCAGAGACCACCCTTCATTTATTTAATTTCCAGTCAAAACAGCCATTAAGTACAAGTTATGCGCTTTTTGTTGTTGTTGTGTTTAGTGTGTCCAATGTTTCCTTTTATGACACTATATAAAAATATAGAAATAGAAGTCTTGGGAGATGGCTTTCAGTTTTTCAAAGAAAATAAAAAAAATGTTAGTCCCATTTTCTCTTTGTCTTTGAATAATTTTTTGAAACTCTCGTTTTTCACTTATTTGCCCTTGACTTACTTCTTACTATTGCAAGTGGATTATCTAATATCTAATCTCCTCAGAAATATTTCCTGAAAAATTAATAATTTCCAGGCAAAATGGCCATGAAGTTAAACAACTGAAGGATAGTCTCTGATTTTTGCATATTACGGTATCTTTTACATAAAAGTGATCAGTGCAGTCCTATTGTAATATTATCTCCTCTTCAAAACATGTATTGTGGTTGTTTCTTTCACAAAATGTAAACAATTATACATAATTATACTATCAGTGAAGCAGACTAAGCTTCTCCACCAATACATCCCATTTTGCCAATTAAAAGGGTTTTAAAGCAGGCGTCTCTGCAGTGCTGTATTTAATCGTATCAATTAAGCTGAAAACACACTCGCAAGCATGCGCGCACACACACAGAGCAAGAGGAAATTCCTGGTAGCGTGAGGCCGTGCGCCAGTTCTCTCCACAGCTATGGTGTGCTGCGCCCCCGCCTGGCCCCTGGGGGAGGGAAGAGACCACCCCGGAGCCCTCTCACCCACCCCTTTCCCAAGCCTGGCCAAAACACATCAAGTCGTGAGCAAAAACCCTGCTCTGTGAAAGCCTTTTACCTCACCACTAGCCCAAGGACAGAGCCTTCTATCTCCCAAATCATACAGTGTTAGGCTCTGTAATGAGGGGAAAAAAACCATGTTTATTTATACAAGTTTTCCCCTCAATTAAGTCTGCTGTTAAATGATTTGAATCCACACAGGCACGTTTTACAGCTGTTGCTTTGCACATTGTTTTTCCTTCGAATGACAGCAGCTTCTTATAAGAATTCATGTAGCTTTTGAAGTATTTCAGTCTCGGGGATCTTTTTATTTTTTTTTTATTTTTTTTTTTTTTAAATTTGAATACTAGGAGTGGGGTGATCATTTGCTACAAAGTGTTAACAGTCAGTCCATTTTAAAACAGAATGCATGCACATGCAAAGTGCTGAGGAAAAGTCAGCAACCACCCTTCATTTATTTGTTACATTTATATTTATTTTCCAGTCAAAGCAGCCATTTAGTACAACTTATTCATGTATCAGGAGATATTTCTAAGGAGATTAGATAAGATAATCCACTTGGAAGAGACGAGAGAGACAAGGGAAAATAAATGAAAAAACAGTAGTTTCTAAAATGAGTTAAAAAAATATTGAAAGAAGTAGAGAAATTGGCACTATAACCGTCCTAATCACAGTGCTCATAATTAACTAGTAACCATGTAAGACCTAGTAGACCACCGTAACTGTAATAAACAGACAAACAGTACTTAAAGCTTTCATTTTTGAAAGAAAGGAATAATACAAATTTCACTCTTGCTTCAGATCTGAAAAAAAATCCACGGGTGTTTTTTTATCCATCCTTCTACTATGAAAAGGCAACTCAATGCTACGAGTCTGAAAGGATGTGTAGCTGTCAAGAAGCTGTTACTGAGAAAGAAAATAGACACAAAAGAAGAACATGTTCAGTAGAACACCAGAGCTGGACATCTGAGATGACTGATGATTCAGATTTTGTAATTGGATTGAATGAATCATGAGAAGCAGAAAATGAAAACTTCTAAGAATGAACTTTTGGAGGTTTGAAAATCCCTGATTTCTCTGGGGGGAAAAAAATCCTCCTGAAAATACTGAAAATTATGAAATTATTACCTTTTTTTCCTGAAAAATTAACTTGTACTTGATAGCCATTTTGAAAGGAAATTAAATGAAAAGTGTCGTATCCTAAAAGTAATAATTTTACCTACAAATTTTGTAAATCTAAAAGTGTATTTTTTTTTTTT